>JAPCYS010001356.1:0-89021 GCA_028641055.1 Alopecurus myosuroides | reverse complement strand
CGGGCTACTGGGCATACCGTGTGCTGCTCCAGGATTAGGGGGGGTGGAAGGAGTCCCGGTCAGGCCAAGCCGCATCATGATGTCTAGCATGGTCATGGCCGCGTTAGCGCTCGACAAGAATGAACTTGGCCGGCATGTGCATGGCTAGCTACTACGGCTTGGGTGAGCCTTCATGGGAGCCTCTGGTAGATATGTACGCCAAGATGGGGCTCATTGCGGATGCCAAGCGGGTCGTTGATGAGATGGAGGGCACGAATGTGGTGATGAATAACATGTTACACGCAATAGCAAAACAACGATGAAATTAAGTAAGATCGAACCAACGGGGACACAAGATTTTAACGTGGAAAACCCTTCCAACAAGAAAGAGAAAAAGCCACGCGCGCCAACCAGCAATACCTTACTATTTCGGGTGAGGTTACAAACGCACCGGGATTTACAATGTGTGGCTTATCCCGTTCGGCGTCTTACAAGAGGTATATAAAGGCGGTCCTGACCTAACTAGGTCGGTAACAGTGAATCCAACTCCAACTCGGTAACAACTAGACGGGCCTCGCGTAGCGGAGGCCGAACTTTCCTTTATCTTCATATGACTTTGGATCACCAAAAATAACACTCCACCTTGAGACAAATTCCTTCATGTAGCATAAACGAACCTTCACCCTGAAACAAACAAAGAAAACACCTTCGGCGCCAAATAGCCTCTTGGGCTAAACAGTGATACCAACTAAGCTTGAGAAAACCTCAAACTTAGCAACAGGTACTGGCTTTGTCATCATATCAGCAGGATTATCATGAGTACTAATCTTGCATACCTTCAGCTTACCTTGTGCAACAACATCACACACATAATGGCACTTGACATCAATGTGCTTTGTTCTCTCATGGAACATCTGATCCTTAGTAAGGTAAATAGCACTCTGAATGTCACAAAATAGGTTAATACAAATATCATCTCCATAAAGCTCAGCAAACAGACCTTGCAACCAAACCGACTCTTTGCATGTTTCAGCAATAGCCACACACCAAGCCTCAGTAGTAGATTGTGCAACAACACCCTGCAAGGTAGCCTTCCAGCTAAGAGCACATCTGCTAACTGTAAACACATAACCTGTGATGGGATCTCCTCTTATCCAAGTCGGCAGCAAAATCTTAATACACATAGCCTGTGAGTCCCTCGCCAGTCTTGCCAAACTTCAAGCAATCTTTGGATGTGCCGCGAAGGTACCTGAAAATCCACTTAACAACTTTTCAATGTTTTTTACCAGGATTAGCCATGTATCGACTGACCAAACTCATAGCATAAGACAAATCAAGTCGAGAACACACCATGGCATACATTAAGAAACCAACTGCACTAGAATAGGGAACTCGTGACATGTACTCAATATCTTTGTCAGTAGTAGGACATTGCAATGCTGACAACTTGAAGTGTGAAGCAATAGGAGTACTAACAGACTTTGCATCATGCATATTAAAACGATGAAGAACTTTCTTAATGTAATTCTCCTGACTAAGAAATAGCAATCTAGATTTTCTGTCTCTTGAAATTTCCATACCTAGAATTTTCTTAGCAGGACCAAGATGCTTCATCTCAAACTCACTACTCAATTTTTTCTTCAATGTAGTGATTTCTTTCATGCTCTTGGCAACAATTAACATATAATCAATATATAGCAACAGGTATATAGGCGATTCATCAACAAATTTAATGTACACACAACTATCATATTCAGACCTCTTAAAGCCATGTGACATCATAAAAGAATCAAACCTTTTATACCATTGTCGAGGAGACTGTTTCAAGCCGTAAAGGGGCTTCTTTAGCTTGCACACGAAATTCTTCTTACCAGGCACTATGAACCATTCAGGTTGGTCCATGTATATCTCCTTCTCAAGTTCTCCATGAAAAAACGCAGTCTTCACATCTAACTGCTCAAGCTCAATATCATGCATAGCAAAAATACTAAAGAAAGTAAGAATAGAACTATGCTTGACAACTGGGGAGAACACATCATTATAATCCACTCCTAAAATCTGGCTGAAACCTTTTGCTGCTAACCTTGTCTTAAACTTTGGAGGCTCACTAGGAGATAAACCCTCCTTTCTGTTGAAGATCCACTTACAGCGGACGACGTTCTTTTGCTTAGGCAAGCGCACAACATTCCATGTGCCATTCTTCTCAAGTGATTGCATCTCCTCGTGCATTGGACCAATCCACTTGTCACGATCAACCGAAGCAATAGCTTAATTTATGTAGTCGGTTCAACATCATTCTCCACCAGTTCTGCACAACTTAGAGAAAAATAAACAACATTACATTCCTCAATTAAAGGAGTACGAGGTCCTTTATTCCTTTTCTCACTGCGCTCTACAATAGACAAATTTTCTTGCTGCACAATAGGAGGTGAGAGTGGCACAATATCCTCCCCATCAATTTCAGTTTTCTCCTCATCCAGGTGTTCTAGCTCCACCTGCAAACGAACTTGTGGTTCGTCCTCTTCATAAGAATCTGGCATAACATCAGTCGACAAACTGTCCTCATACATAATAGATTCATTAAACACAACACTCCTGCTAAAGGAAGTCTTTTTGGTTTCCGAGTTGTACTACTTATATCCTTTTACTCCAGAATAATAACCAAGAAATAAGCACTTAACATCTCTAGGCTTTAACTTTCCATTATCAACATGAGCATAGGCAGTGCAACCAAAACCTTTCAGTTGTGAATAATCAGCTGACTCACTAGACGATACCTCAATAGCAGTTTTCTTGTCAAGAGGGATGGATGGTGATCTGTTGATCAAGTAGCAGGCAGTGTTGGCAGCCTCAGCACAAAAACGCTTATTCATGCGGGCGTTGGATAACATGCAGCGAGCTTTGGAGATGATCGTCCTGTTCATCCGCTCGGCTACACCATTCTGCTGAGGTGTGTACGAGATGGTATGATGCCTGACAATGCCTTCCTGCACACAATAATCTTCAAAGCATGCGCACAAAATTTACCACCATGTAAGTACGAAGCAACTTCACCTTTCTCTCAGTTTGCTTTTCAATCATAACTTGCCACTCTTTAAAAGCAGCAAAAGTATCATCCCTAGTTTTTCAGGAAATAAGGTCAAACTCTTCTAGAGTAATCATCAATGATAGTAAGCATATAACGAGCACCACCATAAGAGGGCTTACATGAAGGCCCCCATAAATCAGCATGTACATAATCCAATGTACCTTTAGTGGTATGAACGAAAGCATTGAACTTAACTCTCTTATGCTTACCAAACACGCAGTGTTCACAGAACGGCAATTTACTCATATTGCAGTTCTTCAGAAGTTCTCTCTTCACCAATTCTGCCATACCATGTTCACTCATGTGTCCAAGTCCGTTATGCCAAATGTTAGTTGTACTTGGATCATCATTAGTAATAACAGCAGCAGTCCCAAATAAAGTACTACCTCTAAGAATATATAACTTGGCAGAATTCATATCACCTCCGGCATATTTGTACCCTCACAATCATGGGTACTCAGCGAGATCAAATTTCTCGCCATTTATGGTATATGTTTCACTCCCGTCAATGTACGTGTGATCCCTCCATGGGTCTTGATATGAACAGATCCAACGCCAATTATGTGACATTTGTTGTCGTTCCCCACACACACAAAATCTTCAGACTGCATAGTCTCATAAGAACTGAACCAATCTTTGTTACAATAAATATGAAACGAACAAGCAGTATCAAGAATCCACTTATCATCAAGGGTAACACATGCAGCAAAAACAGCTAAGCATTCACTATCTGAACAATTATCACCAACAACAACAGCAGTCTTACCAGTACCATTACCATTACCGTCAGATTTATTTTTCGGTTGGTATGTGCCGTTCCTTTTCTCCTTTTTCCGCACCTTCCAGCAATCCTCAATGGTGTGATTGGTTTTCTTACAGTACCTGCAGAACTTTCTCGTCTTTTGGACTTTGAATGGTCCCTGCTCTTATCTCGGTTGTTGCTGTTGTAGTTGTTATCTTGCTGCTCAGGTCTGCCTCGTACCTGCAATGCATCGCCTTTGGAGGACGATACGTTAGACTGCACCATAACTTTCATATTTTCCCTGGTCTGTAGGGCCTCACAAACTTCCGCGAGGGTTAGTTCATCGCGGCTTAATAGTATGGTATCTCGCAGGTTTGTAAAAGAACTAGGCATCAAACATAACAACAGAAGAGCTAAATCTTCTTCCTCATATTTTACCTCCATCGACACTAGGTAGGAAACGATCTCCTTAAAGATCGACAAGTGATTCATCACAGAACCATCATCTTGCATCTTGAGCGAGAACAACTACATCTTAACGTGCATCTTGCTGGTTAGATCTTTTGACATGCAGATCGATTTCAGCTTGAACCACATCGTTGCCGCAGATTTCTCCTGCAGCACCTCTTGCAAAATATCATTAGATAGATGAATTTGAATCAACGACAAAGCCTTACGATCTTTGCGCTTCTCCTCAGGAGTACACTCTCTCGCTTCCTTATTCCCAAAAGCATCCAGCGCCTCATAAAGATCCGATGATTGCGACAAAACCGCATACATCTTTACTTGCCACAGAGAAAACCTCGTCTTATAGTCCAGCAACGGTAGATCAAACTTTATCGATGCCATCGCGAATCGCTAATCTGAAACAGCGTCTGATACCACTTGTTACACGCAATAGCAAAACAACGATAAAATTAAGCAAGATCGAACCAACGGGGACACGCGATTTTAACGTGGAAAACCCTTCCAACAAGGAAGAATAAAAACCACAGGCGCCAGCCAACAATACTTCACTATTTCGGGTGAGGTTACAAACGCGCCGGGATTTACAATGTGTGGCTTATCCCGTGCGGCGGCTTACAAGAGGTATATAAAGGCAGTCCTAACCTAACTAGGTCGGTAACGGTGAATAGCGGAGGCCGAACTTTCCTTTAGGTTCATATGAATTTGGATCACAAAAAATAACATAACACGATGATATGGATAGACTTTCGTTTCACCGCAACTTGAATCCCGTGAGATGATCAATAATGATGATGTTGGTAATTAATGGCCGTCTTGTTGAATTGCGCAATTTGATGGTTCGGATCCAAAATTTTGCCATCAACGTTGCGAGGAATATTTTCGCAGATGGCAGACGTCTGGACCCCATTAGGCTTCCTTTTGCTTTAGGTCAGTTTATTGGGGCAGGTGCAAATTGGTTGGAATCTTTTCTTCGGAAAACTCCACGTCCATTGTGGACATAATTTTCTGCAAATGTGTTGACCAGGTTATGTAGAAACTAACATCATATACTTATCCGTCGTTTGTTTCATATTTCTCAAGCTACTACTGATGTGTCGTAAAATGACACATCTTTATGTATGTTTAAACCGTATCTTTCTCATAAAATGATAGCGGTGTCACTTTAGACCCGTCACTAATCACTAATGTGCAAAGATATGAAAGAAGCAACAACATCGAACCGTCGGGCCGTATCTACCTTGAGGCCGTATGTACTATGTACCATGAACGTTTGTTTTTCCATCTCTGACTAAATACGAGTACACGGTTCTACCGAGGCAGAATGGGCTAACAGGTTACAACTTACAACCAAATTCATGAATAAGGTATTACATTAATTGAGTAGGCACGTTTGAAGGATAATTGCTTTCAAGAATGAAATACATGGCTACTACTCGATTCCTTTATTGTAGCGATATCCTCCATAGTTTTGTTTCTGAATGTTCTTTGATACTACCATATATCTTGTGAACCCGCTGCAATCAAATTCTCTGATGACGACGCATTCTTTAGGCCTTGTTTGTTACAAGTGTATATCTAGGGATCGGAGGGGATTATCCCGGTTTAACCTCAAATCCCCAAATATTCCGAAAAACTTGTTCGGTTCAAGTGAATTAGTAGGGATTATCCCCACTCTTCCCCAACAATCCTCTCCACTTTAGGGCTTGTTCGGTTACTAGGGGATCAATCCCCACGTGAAACGAGTCCCCACCGGGATTGGGTGATCCCCACATGTCACCTAACTCCCCCGTTAATCCCATACCCTTAACCCCTCTTAATCCCTATACTAGGTGACTGTTCGGTTAATCCCTTCTCCCAAGGGAATCGGGACTGGTCCAAAACATCCACACACACAGGCGCATGCAAACAAGTACAGGCAGATGCAGCAGGATGTACAGGCACACATGCAGCAACATATGCTGCCGCTCAAAACAGCAAACAAAAATGTACAGACAGCCGGTGACAATTACAGGAACACAAGCATAAGAGACAGACCATGAATCTAAATTTAATATTTGTTTAACATAAACTTGAACAACGACAGCCGCTCACATTTAAGAAGAGAATGTATCTGAAAATAATATTGATGATTTCAAGGTAACTCATCTTCAGAAAAATAACGATGCAATAACTAACAAAGTTTAACGAATAAATATGCCAGTGTTTCCGCTGCCACGACACACTTGTCTTCCTTCTTCTGGAGAACTCTAGTTCTTTGCCAAGATTATACCTACAATTTAGAGAGACGAATATAAATAGGTTGCAATTGTAGTAAGCTGCTACATCTAGCACTAAATTACAGGCAGTGCACTTTGCAACATTAGGCAGACATAGTTAACCTTAGATAATAGCAGGCATACACAACTTGGAAATAACAGGAAAAAGACATCTAAGCATTTAGACTAAATAACAGCTACCATGTTGTATCTAGATAAATAACATGCCATTTTCAGAGCTAACTGGAGGAGTTCCCAAGTGTAAACTGACTAAAATCATGTATAACTGTAATAGTACAACAGCCAAGAAATGACATGATCATGTCAAACAATACGGTTACAAGTTGTACATGGTTGATTTGTTTCATGCACTACAGCAAGTCCCAGCTAGATATTTAAAAATAGTACCACACAGTGCAATAGCAACTTGTTAATTTTGATTTTCTCCTATTTAAAACCAGTACCACATTCACCAATGTTTGTACCAGTTTAAAACTGAAACATACCAGGTAACCCAATCAAGATTTCTTCAACAGGAACATGTAATATTGCTACTAGAGGACTGTGCGTGCCTTGTTTAGTTGAACACCGAAGCAGTACATAAGGTATTTAAGCAGTAATCTAGGAAATTTACCAAGATCGTACCTTTGTTACTTCATTTCCATGCGCAGCCACATCAGAGCAGTCTCTATGTCAGAGCAGATGAAGATCTCACGATTCGCTGGAATTTTAAAGACCCCCAAGGCTTTCGCCTTCTCCACTTGTGAGACCTCCATTGTGTTCAGCCGAGCAATGCAGTTCTTAATCGAGTATTCATCCACATTCCCCGAATCAGGTCTCGCATCCTCAATCTGCTTGGTCTTCATTTCAATGTACTTTTCCATCATTGCAGCCACATCTCCATTCGTTCGGCGTTTCTTGGGTTCTTTACCGGTGCTTGTTGGTGGTGCAGGAGCCATAGTTTGGCGAGCCTCATCATGCCCAGCATTGTTTTCTTGCAGACTGGCCTGCTGCATCCCCCCTTGTGTATCATCATAAGCGTCCACTATGGTATCTCCTACATGAGCGTGAGAAGGTAGTATGACCTCTACAGACATGACGTCAGGATCAATCTCGACTTGTGGAGCGACAGGTTGTTGGGCTCGATCAGTCGAAGTGAAGTTGTAGGTTCCCTCTGCCATCTGTCCATCGTATAGCTCTCCCAAGGCATCAAAATGAGGGAACCCTTTGGTACGGAACTTCTTAATTTTGGGAAAGGACTGCAATATAGAAATGAACAGAAATGTGTGAGAAATGCATACTATAACAAGGAGTGACCAGAAATGCATAAGGAGTAATGAGATTGTCTTACGATGATGAGGTTGTCCCATAGGGCTTGTTCAGCTTCTATCATCGACCGCTTCTCATTCCAGGAAGCCCCACTTTGATTTCTGGCCTCCTTGAGCATTTTGTATTCTCTTTTCAACTCCTTCTCCTTATCTTGGATTTGTCCCTTTGAGAAAGTCACATATGGATGAACCTCATGGAATTTCCTGACCATCCTGTTCCATGTATCAGAGGACCATCCATTCTTGCCCTTATATTGAGGAGTATTATGCTCATGGAGTAAATCCACAAGAGGAGAAACCTGAAAATAGGGAAAGAATCTTGGGTTATATAGGATCTTTGGATGTACTTGAGTGGGATTTGGAGGCTTGAGAAAATGTCTTGATAGAGCAGGTATTATGTTGAAGAAAACATTCATGTGTCGATGAAACGTGTCGCCGCTGCGCTTGAATTGCACTTGGAGGTCTTGGTAAGAGGAGTTGTGGGACAACATCCATAGGAAGGCTGCTAGTTTCTCTTCGACAGTAAGTCGGGAATCACGTACCAATTCCTCCCGTCGAAGGAAATTAGCCAATGACTTGAAAATATGGGGCTCCATCCTAAATGCTACCAGACAGTTTTGTATGTGCCCTTCAAGCAACTCCCTTACAACCTCGTCGCCTCTTAGCATCGATGTATGGCGGGGCTTTTTTACCCTTGGTTCGCTGTCACCCAATAGATGTAGTAGAGGTAAAAGGAATAGCATTATATCGTCATCATCCTCATCCTCCTCCTCTCTCTTCCTAATGCGATCACTCATGCTCAAATCCATTCTAAGACTAAAAAGAAAAAAAAGCCCACTAGTTATTACTACTACAATGCAACAATAATAGTACAAGATGAAAAAATAAAGATAAACATTAGCTACTGACAATACAGATAAACAGCAAGGGATTGAACTGTAACAGTACAACAGCCAGCCAAGAAGCATGGTTAAAAGATCCTATTTAATTTGTTTCATGCAGTACAACAAGTTAATTTGTACAAGTTTTACATGGTTAATTTGTTTCATGCACTACAACAAGTTACAACTACACCAAGAGGAAGTTGCTTTGAATTAGATCAACCATCATACAAAGGAAGCAAACTACAGCAAGAGGAATAAGAATCTTACAGGAATTCTATCAGGATAGTTCTCCCTGATGCGGCTGGCCTCAGCGTGCCTCCTTTCTGTAACACAACGCATAAATAGAATGAGACACAATTATCTACACTGAGAACATTTAGTTCTGGATAAAAACTGAAAAAAGTAAGCCTGAGTAATTTAGTTCTGTTGTTTTCTGTAGAGAACAATAGATTGTACCCAATAAAATTATTATGTAATCTATGAAACACACTATAATCATGAGATAACCAATTTTGCTCATGGAGAAACTACAGATGCACACTACTGTTCTTAAGTTCAGAGTAGTGCCCTTGTTGAGGTTTCTGTCGAGAAGAAGTACTGAACCAACATATACTATTCCTGGTCGAATTTGTAGTATTGCTTATATGCACTAAGCACTACTCTTATCGGAAAGTTGCTTACACGCGGGTGTAAGCAAGAACCATTTTATTTTCGTCTGAAAAAATAACAAAAGCAATGAGCTTACATGCTGCTTCCGTCTGAAAAAAATAACAAAACAAGCATGCTGCTTTCCGATATGCATGCACTGGGTGCTTGTACTCAGAGAATTAAACGTGCACACCTGCCAACTTGGCCCAAAACGGAAGGCAAGAACCATTTTATTTAGCCAAAGCAAGGCATTGATGCTATGCTAATGGTGGGGAGTTGCAGGCACCCGCAGATAGCTAGATAATCACCCTAGGTAGCTACTTGATACCCGTAGCACGAGAGAATTCGTCAAGGGCCGTCTGATTCTCGTCCCAACATTCAAACGCAAAGCGATACACCCTATATCTATCCCACATCAATCAATCTGGCTAGGGCCATGAACGCACAAGAATCAGTGCTATCATCGACAGAGAAGACATCCTAGAACATGAACACATAAGAAACTACAACATGCTGGACACCAAGAGGGACATGAACACCACCCTTGTCGCGTCCTTGGCCCTCTTCCTATTCGCCGCCACCAGCGTATTCTTCTACTCCAAGACCACCCCGGCATCCCGAATCGTCGCCCGGTCCAAGAAATCCAGCACCGCGTCGCCAGCGCTCTCCTCCCCGACGGTGGAGTCCATAGGAGGCGCGCGCGTCATCTGGGAGCTCCCCGCGGCACCGGCCAAGGCGGTCATCTTCGTCGCCCACGGCTGCCGCTTCCGCCGTTCATGCCCAGGTCGGAATACAGGAACCCTAGATTTGGGACAGCAGGAGAAGGTGGGAGGCTGAGGAGTTACCGGCGAGAGGGCTTCGCGAGGGAGGATATTGGAGATGCGGAGGAGCCTTGAACGCTGCCGCCGAGCTCGCCTCCGGTGGCGTCGCGGCCGTCTCCGCCTTGCTCACACTCGGGTGTTGTCGCTGCCGCCGAACTCGGGATAGGTTCCACGGGTGGGGAGAAGATTTTCTTTTCCCCCGTGGAACGGAGTGGATTGGCAGGGTTTGGGCCGGTGTGGCTTCCACGCGGGGCTTAAACGAACACTAAATTTTTGTGGGCCGGTATTCAATACCGGGCGAGATGATACACCGGGGTTGGCGGGTATTGGGCCGCAATACACGCGGGTGCGGGAGTAACCGAACAAGGCCTTAGTGTATTTTTCTGTATATCAAATCCACTCCCTCCAGCTAGTGGATTAGTCGACGAGGATTTTATGGGATTGCGTGGTAAAGGGGGTTTCACCCACACCCTGTGGGGATTATCCCCACCAATCACCAAATATACACGTGTACCAAACAAGGCCTTGGCGTAACGGTATCAGGGTGTTGGATATTTTCCTCGTCTGCTTGAGCTGATCCGTGCGTCCAACACCATTTGTGCTTTGTTCTCGACAGCAACAAGGGGAAGCATGCAAAAAACTTACACTACTTCGTTTTCACATTGGGCATTCTTTCTCACTGTAGAAAAGGAACCATTTATCTCAAATTTTAAATCTGCAGTATGTAGCAAGTTAGAACCATAACCTGCCACCGATCAGTCTCTGAATCAGGTAGATGGACACAAATCAGGGTTCAGACTTGAGAATCCTTGGATGAATTGTAGCACCATGATCAAATCCTATCCTCGGCACCGCCCTACGAGGCTGCGCCGTCGCTTCACGCCCACCGCGGCGTCGCACACGCCCTCTTTACCGGCGACCCGGCACCGGACGTGGTCTCCTGAGCATGCGTGTCTGGGTATGTTCCGCGACGCTGCGGCGCTGTTCTTGGTCATGGCAGACGACATCACGGTCGGCGTAGACGTACGCCGTGGCCGCGGCATGTGCTTCACGCTTGCCAGGGAGTGTACCCACGCGTCCTCGTCCCCGGGACCCTAGCACTAGTAGTAGTTTACATTCATCAAGGGCTGGTGACGAGGATCAGTTGGCGACTGGAGACGATCGTGCTGACACTGATGTCCAAACTCCAAACTTGTGCGGTCAGTAAAACCCTGCTCTTTGTTTAGGTTGAGTTAACGGCCGTAGTTTTTCGTCAGACCTTCATTCTGCAAGTGCAAATAAGCCACGTTTCCCAGCACAGGGTTCTGTGCATAGCCAGACCTGTTTCCATTCGGGAGTGAGTTAGCTCGCGGCTGCGAACTCTGCCAGTCGCCGCATTTTTACTTCTTTCAGTTAGCACACTGGCTCGTCAGTATAAGAAGAAATAACGAGAGCAAGGACTGAAATTCGTGTTATTTTCCTTGCTGGGTTTCAGGTTGGAAACGACAGACACGGGAACGTCGCAGCACTTGACACCATGCCGAAGCGTGTTACTCTTACGTTGGCCTAAACCTGCTCCCATACACCAGCTGGTTCTGCAGAATGTAAACATGCTCTTCTCTGCTTCCTTGCAGAATGTAAACCTGAGCCCTGTATTGCTGGATGCCCACATCCCGTGCTTCGATGTAGACGTGTCGCTGAAATCCGTTGGGCTGACAGTGCTCATTGCCGATATCTGAAGATGCCTGGAGAGTGAGTAAAGTGGGCCCAGCCTCTTTCACCAAACTTCTTGAGCCTGGCACAAGATCGAGTCCGGCTCCGTAGTAGGCCTATTCGGTGTCGCATTGTGTAGGCCGAACGACCAGCAATTCGCAGCCTCCAACATGAGAGCATGGTCTCCGGCTACGCGAGCACTGTTTTTCTTTGTTTCTTTTAAAAAAAATGTTCATGTGAAAAAATTACTATTTTTTTAATTGTTCATTTTTAAATTTTGTTCACAATTTCTAAAAAGTGTTTTTTTTTAAAACCCACCATTTTATTAAATTGTTTTAATTTTCAGAAATTGTTCACCATGTTAAAAAAACTATTTTCTAAATTTGTTTATTTTCAAATTTTGTTCATTTTCAGAAATTTTCGCCATGTTATTTTTACATTCTTTATCATCTAAAAAATATTTATTTTAAGCTATATGATTTTTTTCAAAAAATATCTAAATATTTTTCAATTTTGAACAATTCTCACGTATGAACAATTTTTCTTAATCTCAACACTTTTTAAAAATCTAAGCATTTTCCAAATATGATCATTTTTTAATAATCTCAACAAAATTATAAATATGAAAGATTTTTTCATCTATAATTTCATGATTTAGGAAAGAAATAAGTAACAAAACAAAAGAGCAAAAAAAATACATTACCTAGGCCACCAAAGTCGACCCATTAGCACTCTTGTGGACGATTGCTGCGTGTGGACACACGGTCGTTGGGAGACCCCAAGAGGAAGGTATGAGAGTGCAGCGGCAAGTTTTCCTAAGAAAGAAACCAATGTTGAATCGACCAGTATGAGAAAGAAATCAATTCTGAAGGATGTTGGCAGAGTGCACTACCAGGCTCAGCAGCAACATGAAATCCGCACACAACACAACCAAGATACTTTGCCCCAACGAAACAGTGAGATTGTCAATCTCACCGGTTTTGCTGAAAACACAGGATTAGACGTATAGTGTGGAAAATGATGCTTGTTTGCAGTTAATGAAACGAGAACAAAGATTGCAGTAAAAAGAACAGTGCTTGAAGTAGGTTATATTATCAGTCTAAAAGAATGGACCAGGGTCCATAGTTCACTAGTGGTGCCTCTTCATAAAAGATAGATAACATGTTGGGTAAACAAATTACAACTGGGCAATTGACAGAAATAAAGGCTGCAAAGTAGTGCATATGAAAGACATGATGATTACTATGAGATTCATGTCGGCATTACAACATAATACATAGACCGCTATGCAACTGTATCTATGACTAATTATCCACCGTCAGAACGTAATCCAAGCAGACTTTGGGTATTAAGTTGTAAACAACAGATTATTTCATTAAGTATAGTGCCTAATGTAAGCAATAAAGTTATCCTTAGACAAAGCATTGTTGTTTTCTCCCTAATGGCAACAGCACATCCACATCCGCCAGGTTTCTGTCACTCGAGCACAGATGAAAGGGAGGCATCAACCCATTATCGAGCATAAAACTCCCTCTGGGAGTTACCAGCATTAACTTAGCCAGAGCATATACTAGTAACAGGGAGCATGCAAGATCATAAATAACATAAACAATATAGATTGATAATCAACTTGACATAGCATTCAATATTAATCGGATCTCAGCAAACACAACATGTAGCATTACAGATAGATGATGTTGATCATGTTAGGAAGCTCACAAGATCTAAACATGGTGGCATAAAGAGGAGAAGACAACCATCTAGCTACTTCTATGAACACGTAGTCCAAGGATGAACTACTCACGCATGACTTCGGAGGCAGGCATGCTGATGTAGAGCCCTCCGGTGATAATTTCCCCTCCCGGCAAAGTGTCGGGGAGAGTTTCAGAACCCTCCCGAACTAGGGTTGACGATGACGGTGGCTACAGAAATTTTCATGGATGGAGGCTCGGGTGTTTAGGGTTTTCCCTGGAAGAAGTATAAATAGGCGAAAAGGCGATGTCGGTGGGCGCCCGAGGGGACAACACCACATGGTGGTGCGGCCAAGGAGGGGGGCCGTGCCGCCCTATTGTGTGGTCACCTGGTAGCTCCCCTCCGGGTCTCCTCCGGACACCGTGTACGTGACAACAAAATAGGCCACTAGAATTTTGTTTCGTCCAATTCCAAGAATATTTCCGGAAAACTTTTTGGAAACAAAAAACAGCAGAAAACAGGAACTGACGCTGTGGCATCTTATTAATTGGTTGGTCCCATGAAATCCATAAAAATGCTACAAAATGTATAGAAAACTTGTAGCAATTGGCATGAAAACAACATGGAACATCAAAATTATAGATACGTTTGGGACGTATGAAGCATCCCAAGCTTAGTTCTACTCGTCCTCGAGT
The DNA here is from genome assembly GCA_028641055.1 of Alopecurus myosuroides. Taxonomy (NCBI): domain Eukaryota; kingdom Viridiplantae; phylum Streptophyta; class Magnoliopsida; order Poales; family Poaceae; genus Alopecurus; species Alopecurus myosuroides. The sequence continues at coordinate 74,729 of JAPCYS010001356.1, read as the reverse complement.
AGGTAAAAAGATAAAAACAAAATAATTTGTGAGGTGACGTGCTACCAACATAATCTTGATCGCCATCTTTGTAAAAGAAATTGTGAGTTGAGATCAAAGTACTCTAAACACACAATGATAGTTATAATTTTAACAATATAAACTTAGAAACCACGTTGCGACATGAAAACAAACACAAACAAAGGATCACTGAAAATATATTATTGTTTCGAGCATAAAGAAAACATAGCAAAGTGATATTCCTCTTGTCCTTTGTAACATCCCAAGTTTTCAAAAAATCCAAAATACATCATGCATACATACTCACTGCATCACTTCATTTTTGTTTGCATAAAAATATGTTTTATTTTGTTAATCCTGAAAATATAGGAGTTATAATCCTTTAATCTCTATTTGATTTAAAAACATTTTTCAAAAAGAAAGTGTGTTATTTTGGGATATTATAGTGCCCAAAGTGTACCTAAAGTCTTGAGCTTTTCAAAAAGTATCCATTCAAATTTTTCTAATAAGTATTTACCCTTCTACAAATTTTATTTGAATAAATGGTTTGAAAACAGAAATAAAAACAAAAAAAGAGAGAAGGAGAGTGTCGAAGTTCTGACTCCACAAATCCCTTAGGTGACCCTATCGGGTTTCGACTAAGAGAAGTCATGAGCGCTGGTGAAATTGTCGGCTTGACAGGAGGCGAGATTTACCCAGGTTCGGGGCCCTCGAAGAGGTAAAACCCTTACTCCTGCCTTCTGCTGATCTGTATTGGATGATTAGATCGGTTACAGGTTGCTCGAATCGAGAGTAGATCTCGAGTTCCGAGGCTTTTTGGTCGTGCGGTATTACTTGGTCCTCTCCTTGGGGGCTCTCCTGGCCTTATATAGATGGCCAGGTCTCGAGTTCTACCCGGAGAGGACTCAAACCCTAGTCGGGTCGGTTACAAATTCCCAAACTTAACCCGCAAGTTGATGCAGGTGGGCTTCACATGGGCCTTCTAGAGTATTCCAAGGACGCTTCCTTTTGGGCCTTGATCAGAAGGCCTGAGAGGGGGTGTCCTTACTCGCAGGGTCCAGGATCCATGCCTTCGTCAGTAGCCCCCGAGCGCGTGCTTGACTGGGGCTTTTCCAGTCGAGTAGGTGGTCATACTCTTCTTATTTTTATGGAAGATTGCCCTAACAGTCATTGCTTTTCCAAAAGGGTGTGTTCCCTGTTTCATGGGTCATCATGCTCGAGTATCGAGCAATATAAGCGCCTGTTTTACGGCTTTTTTCGCAGAAGGATGTGGCACAGTAGCTTGGCTCTCCCGAGAGATCGGGGCCAATTAATTGCGACTAGGGCAAAAACATTCCTGGCCTACTCAGATTCGAGACCTCCGACTCGAACCCGATAAGGTGATTGTTGCGACCGGGCCGTTGTGGACTTACCGAATCGAACTTAACCTATGGGGGTACCCGGCGCGTCCGCTAGGATTTTTCTTCGTGTTGTTGACACGGGATTATACCGGAGGACGCAGCTTTCGAGTGCGATTCCAGGCCCAAAAGAGAGATCTTTTCGGGTCTTACCTTCATATTCGAAGAATACGGCATCCGGATGTGCCTAGTCGGCTGAACAATCCAGGTTCTTATGATGTAAGATTACCATGTGTAGGAGAGGTAGGTTTTTCCTACCCGATTGAATTGTATGAGCTCCATACGAAAGAAATTTCGTGTTGGAAGAAAAACTAAGCCCATATGAAGAGTTTTCATGTTCGGGATGCTGTGCCCATACGAAAGGTTTTCGTGCATAGGGTATTTTCCTCTCTGTTCGAAGAGGTCTTGCTTTATGAACTGTTCATGGAAAAGTTGCTTTTATCCGAAGGAATTGATATTCACGAAGATAATTTCGCGTTTGAACTTCCAGTCGAAAAGATTTTGGTCTTGAATGACGAATGCCATGACGTCATGGCGCACTCCTCTACTCCCGATGGGACGTGACGGAGTGGCAGCAGATGGTGGCCCACCTTGTCAGCTTTTTGACTGGGAAACGAGACGTCGTTCCCGGTTTTTACGCGAGACGCGCAGTAAATGCGCACGATCTTCTGTTAAGATCGTGGCACGAAACAGCGCTGGGCCGCCGCTTTGTTTCATCCTCACGCGTGGCGGCCGCGATAGGCGCCACGTAGCGCATCGTATGGCTGAAATCGCTTCGCCCCGTGTATAAATACGGGTGTTAGCGCTGCGGTAAAACTTTCCCAGCTCTCTGTCTTCATCTTCTTCCTCGCGCCCATCTTCGTCTTCCCCGCGCTCGAGCTCTCGCTGCAAACAATGGCTGGCGGAAAGAGACGCGGGGCTGCCGGTTCCGCATCCGGTGAACCTTCTGCGCAACCTGCGCCCCGCGCCGGCGACTGGCGGTCTCCCAACACCACCGCAAAAAGCATCAAGGAGATGCAGCGGGAGGGGTTGCTGCCGGCGGAGATGGAGAAGCGAGTCCGCCTCGGGAAAAAGGAAGAGGTACCCAATCCTCAATCGAACGAGCGCGTGGTCTTTGTGGACCACGTGACTCGGGGCCTTTCTTTTCCCCTTCATCCCTTCTTCCTCGGGTTGCTGTGTGTCTATGGCATACAGCTTCACGATCTCCCCCCGAACGCGGTGCAGCACATTACGTGCTTCATCGTGTTCTGCGAATGCTATCTCGGCATTCGCCCGCACTGGGCGCTGTGGAAGGCGCTCTTCAAGGTCCGGATCTTCCGCGAGAAGTCGCGGGTGGAGTCCGAGCTTGGCGAACAGCTACGCACCGGCGGCTTCGGGATCCAAGCTCGACAAGAAGGCAGCTACTTCAACATGCATTTCGTCGACTCCGCCCAAAGCTGGCGGAAAAGGTGGTTCTACGTCGTCGACAACAGCTCGGGTGGGATTGTAGAGTTCCACCCGTTCGCTGTTTTGACCAGGCGAAAGTCTTGGGGGCACAAGATGTCAGCCGAAGAGACCCAGACTGTTGCGCCTTTACTCGCGAGAGTAGCTGCTCTTCGGGATCAGACCGCGGGAGTTGTGCTCAACGGGATGCATCTGGCGAGCATCTTTTTGAAGCGCAGGATCCAGCCACTCCAACAAAGGCCCTCCGCCATGTGGGAGTATCAGGGCTCAGAGGATCCCAGTCGGGTAAGCCGCGAGGAACTTTCGAATGTGGAATTCGAGAAGAAAATCGCGGGTATCACCCGACTGAAGGTGGGAGAGAAATTCCCCGATTGCTCTGTTGAAGCCTTTGCCGCCTCAAATCCTCCCCCAGCCGAGGTTAGTTTCTTTCTCTTTTTTCGTCTTTGTGTTGTTCCTTTTTCTCGTTCAGAGTCCTAGTCGATAAGATTTTCCTTGTCTTCTTCTTGCATTTGCAGAGCCTAGCCATGGCGGACTGCTACCCGCCAACCACGGGGGAAGCCGCCTCAGAGCAAGTGTCGAGTCATCAAGACGGCGCGATTGACACCAGCGTCGCCAATGCCTCTTCGAGTTCAGAGCACGATTCTTCGGATGATGTTGCGGACTCGAATGGCGCTCCGACGAAACGTCGTCGGGTAGATGAGGACGAAGCTACTTCCAAGGACAAATCCTTGGAAGCATCGCCCAGTCAAGCTCCTATCCATGCGACTCCACTCCGCTCCCTTGCTCCTTCGCCTTCGTTCCCAGTGATGACGCCCGCTTGGAACGCGGACTTGCTGGATGACGACGAGGATGATGAGTAAGTGTTCTTTCCTCAATCTTGGTCGACATTTTCTGTGCTTCAATATCGATTGTTTCTATCTTTCGGTGCAGTCTGCAGACGATCAGTCCTCGCAGGTACGCCGCTGCCGTTCCTCCCGAGAAGAGGAATAAGGGCAAGGATGCGGGTGAAACTCCCACCGCGGGCACCGTCCAAAACTCCCCAGAGCAGCCCCGAAGCCGCGACGATGGTACGTGAAGCTCCCAGCTTTGCCGCCAGGGCTTCTGCTTCTAAGGAAGTGACGGATAGCTCTGCGGATCCGCTGTCTCGCGCCTCCGGCCAGGTACACTTCATCTTCCGTCTTCAAAACCATTTTTTATTTTTATCGGGTGCACGACAGTGCTCCCGATGGGAGTAGCCCCCGAGGCTGTAGTCGATCGCATGCGATCGGCTACAGGCTCAAAGTCTAGTTTAGTTCCTCTTCATGACTTCATTTTTATCGGGTGCACGGCAGTGCTCCCGATGGGAGTAGCCCCCGAGGCTGTAGTCGATTGTAAATAATCGGGTACAGACTCTATTTTAATCCCTTTTAACTCTTTTGTCTTCGTACTTTTGCAGTCGCTTATTGATTCTCTTGCGGCGATCGGTCGCCGCGTCGTTCTTGCTGAGTCGGATTGCGAGTCTCTTCGAGCGGACCGTAGCCGACTTCAGACTGAAAACGTTCTTCTCAAGGGTGAGCTTTATCGTTTCCCTGTCTTCCACACTCCGTCCATTCTTGAGTTTTTGACAAGCATCTCTTTGCAGCTCGACTTGAATTTGCAGAATCCGAAAAGGTCAAACTCTCTGAGCAGGTAACTGCTCGGGAGGCTGACCTGACGGCCATTCGACAAGAGCTAGAGACTTCCCGCATGCAGTCAGAAGATTTTGGTCGACAGCTTGCAGATGCGCGGAAGTCCTTGAAGGAGTTAGAGAAAGCTGGCAGTAAGGCCGACAGCGACATTGTCGGGTTCCTCCGTCCCCTTGCTGAGCGCTTCGCGGGTAAGTGTGTTGGAATTTTGCGACTTTGATTCTTCATTTTGCTGTGCTTTGCTAAGTATTCTTTTCTTCCTTCGCAGGTATTCTGGATGTTCCTCTAGAAATCCCTGGACTCCAGCGGGTGGATGTGGTAACCGACACACTTGCCCAGCTTAAAAGGCACGCTGATGGAGTTCTCTCCATGATCAATGATGCCACTCAAGTGGGGGGCAACTGCACGGTCGCCTTCTCGCCAACGCCACTCCTGCACCCGCGCTAGATGATCTGTTGAAGGTCTTCTCAGAAGGAAAACTTCTGGATGCCTTCGCAGTCGCACAGGCGGAATCTGGTGCGAAGACTGCGATACAATTCGCTTTGGCGCATGGAGTCGAAGGTTTGGAGGAGGCGTACACAGCTCTTCCGGTCGACCCCTCCACGGGCAAAAAGGTACGGCTCTCTCGTTTTAGCGAGCAAGCCGCTATTCTTGCTCGGAAGCTGTCTGAGATTTTTGCTCGGCTGCGGGGAGGGGCGACTGCTGCCAGCGGGAGCACCAATGTAGCTTCGTAGATTTTTTCCTTTTTCTTCTCTTTGAATGTAATGAACCTTGGGATGTATTCCCGTACCTTTGTTGTCTTTAATCGAAGAATTCATCTTGCAATTCGTTCCCTTTGTTTGTGCCTTGTCTCCCGATGGGAGTAGCCCCCGAGCGTTTGTCGAATAGGCGACTAGAATTGACTCGAGTAGGGCATCTTACTTCTTTCGTTTTATGCTTCCAGGCTACTGGGTTTGTCGCAGAAACGTCGAGTGGATGTGGTACTCCAGTAAATCCACTTGTTGCCGCTGTTGGCACTTTTGGGCCTTCGTGATAAGGTCCAGGAGGGTGAGCGCAAGCTGAAAGCTATGCGCGGGATAGCCGATGTGGCGAAGTCCAAGCAGAAATTGGCAGCTGAACGCGAACAATTCCTGATGGATGAGCTGGCTGTAGTCGCGAGGGACTTGCTTTGTAAGTAGTGCAGCCCCCGTGTCTTTTTCTTCCTTGTTTCCTCATCTGACTGAGTGTGTTTTTGTCTTCAGTCGTTAATCCGGATGACAGGGAAGAAAAGCAGTGGGTAGAGAATCACATCCTTCAAGGGGCCAGTAGCTCCAAACCTCATGCGAACAATTTTTGGTCTGATCGCAGTCGGGGTTTTGTGATGGCCACCTTGAAATTTCGAGTCCGCCAGGCGAGAATTCTCGTGAGTTCATTTCACGAGGTCTTGGTTGCGATGAACGCTGCATTTTATCCACTTGAAAAAGGTCCCGAAGACTGGGGTTATCTTCTCAGTTTGTTTGGACGTGAGGGAGAAGTTCACGCGTGTGTGCGCAATCAGATGACGTGCGGCGCGATTGTGGCTCTATCTTTTGTCCGCATATGGCATCCTGAGATAGATGTTAACTCCGTTGCTCGGCGTCCAGATTATGCAATCGAGGATATCTCGCCGTACTATGATGTCGTACGTCCTGCGGCAGAGAAGATTATCCGAATGACCTCTGAAGAGGTGGATAGAATCTTGGCGACTGAGAATGCTCAGCACTTTGACTGACTGTCGGATGTAAATATCCTGTAATCTGTTTATAATTTGTAAAAAATTGTTGTAAGGTGTATAACCTTGTATTTGATGTTGTTTCTTTGTGATGCATAGTTGTAAGGTAGCCCCCGTGTGTTTTAAGGGGTGTATAACTTGTAGCATGTAAAGAATGAAAAGCTTCGAGTGAATACGATGAAGGAATCGCGTCTTTATTGCAATGACTGAGAAGCCATGTATTCGAACTACAGGACTGGCGAGTATAGCCTTATTTTTGTTGTGATAACAAATAAACCTAAGGATAAAATTTGCGGAGGTGTGCGATGTTCCACGGGTTGGAGTAAACCCCTCCGGTCGCTGGATTCTTTAGCCTGTAGGCTCCGCCTGGGATGACTTCATGTATGATGAAGGGTCCTTCCCAGGGTGGCTCGAGCTTGTGTCCTTCCTTCTGTTTGAGCCGCAGCACCAGATCCCCAACCGCGAATGCTCTGTGGCGTATGCGGCGACTGTGATAGTTGCGCAAGGATTGCTGATACACCGCGGATCTTGCGAGTGCGATGTCGCGCATTTCGTCGAGTGCATCCATATCTTCTGCGAGCGCCTTGTTGGAAGTTTCTTCGCTGTAGGCTACAACTCGTGGGGCGCTGAATCGAACGTCCTCGGGAAGGACTGCTTCTGCCCCATATACCATGAAGAATGGCGTGTACTTCGTTGATCGATTAGGAGTTGTGCGCAGGCTCCAAAGTACGGAGGGTAACTCTTCCGCCCAATGTCCTGCAGCGGGGTGTAGACGATCGAGTAGTCGCTTCTTGATGCCCATCGAAACTAAGCCATTGGATCTTTCGACTTGTCCGTTCGTTTGCGGATGAGCGACTGAGGCAAATTTGAAATTGATGCCTTTTTCCTCGCAGAATTGTTGTGTCTCCTTTGCTGTGAAATTTGTACCGTTATCTGTAATGATGTCGTGTGGCACCCCAAATCGACATACAATGGAGTCGAGAAACTTGACGGCGCATTGGGCGCTTGCTGAGGTCACTGGCATAGCCTCAATCCATTTGGTGAACTTGTCGACCGCGACCAGCAAGTGTGTGTATCCACCTGGCGTGGACTTGCGTAATGGCCCAACCATATCTAGCCCCCATTGTGCAAAGGGCCAGGCTATTGGTATCATGTGTAGTTCCGTAGCAGGGCGTGTGGCCTTGGTGCGAATCGCTGGCAAGCGTCGCATCGTTCGACCAGGCTTTTTGCATCGTTGGCTGCTGTTAGCCAGTAAAATCCTGCTCGGAAAGCTTTTCCCATTATTGTTTTCCAGCTAGCATGATGTCCGCAGTCTCCTTGGTGTATGTCCTGGAGCAATTCCTTGCCGTCTTCGGGTGCGATACAACGCTGGAGTATTCCCGAGATACTTTGCTTGAATAATTCTCCTTTGACTACTCGAAAGGATTTGCTACGCCTGATTATCTGTCGAGCCTCACGTGGGTCGGCCGGGAGCTGTCTGTGGAGCAGGTAGTCGAGATATTTCTGCGTCCAGACTGGCTCGACCATGAAAATCTGTCGTGATATATTGTGAATAAGCTCGATAAGCGCGACCTGTGGGCTGACCTCTGTTTCTGGCGCTGCTGCAGCTTTCTTCACTTTGACTGATCGCTTGATCATCCGTTCGAAGTATATTCCTGGCGGTATAGGTGTATTGGTGGAACCCATGTTTGCCAGTCTATCTGCTTCTTCGTTGCTAGATCTTGCAATGTGTTTCAGCTCGCAGCCTTTAAAGTTTCCTTCGAGTAGGTTGTACATGTCACGATATGCGACCATGTTTTCAGCGATGGCGTCGCATTCTTTCATCGTCTGCTGCACGATGAGATTGGAATCACCGTAGATCATTAATCGGGTAGCTCCACAGGCGATTGCCATCTTCATCCCGTGCAACAGGGCTTCATATTCTGCGTCGTTGTTTGAGGCTGGATCGTCTGGTGGAAAATCCAGTCACAAGACGTATTGTAGCTTGTCTCCCCGAGGCGAGATAAGGACGATTCCGGCTCCTGCTCCTTCGTTTCTCTTGGATCCGTCGAAGTACATTATCCAATTGCTCGTGTACTCGGGTGGTCCGGGCGTTTGTAGCTCTGTCCATTCGCTGAGGAATTCCACGAGTACTTGAGATTTGACTGCTTTTCGCTCTGTATAGGTGATGTCCCAGGCGCCCAGCTCGATGCTCCATTTTGCTATTCTTCCGGATGCCATAGGGTTGTTCATGATTGTCCCGAGTGACACATCATTAACCACTGTGATGGTATGTTCCTGGAAATAATGTTTGAGCTTTCGGGCTGTGAGCACGACTCCATACGCCAGCTTCTGATAATGAGGGTATCGTTGCTTGCATGGCGAGAGCACCTCGCTGATGTAATATATTGGTCGTTGGACTCCGTATGCTTTGCCGTCTTCGGGTCTTTCGACCACTGTCGGATATATACTGAATAGGGGTATAGAAGATGGTAGACAAAAGAGCCGGACTGCCAGGGTGGCCTACATGGTAATGGGCTTAGGTCCATTGGGCGGCCCAGTACTCCGACGCGTAGAAGCCGGATTCTAGAAGGACCCGGATCACGGCCCACGTGATCTGGCTTGGAGGAGAAGACGGATTCCTTACTTTCCAAGTTACAAGTTAAACGTAGTCTTCTAGGTTTCTTGATCTGTAAGCCCTAATCCGGCTATTATATAAAGCCGGACGGGAGATAGATTACATAAGGTTCTAGGTTCAAGCTTCACAAGCAAAAGCTCTACGCAACTTGCCGAGAAGCTCATCCTCGTCGAGTAGCTAGATTTATTCTCTCACACTGTAACCTCGTTATACGGGCTTTAGTCCCAATTAGTGAGAAGTGCAGGAGTAGGTACGCCGTACTGTCGCGACGTACCGAACCTGGGTAAAATCCCGTGTTCTGTGTTACTATGCTATCCCGTTACCCCACGTCTCTACCGTAGTCTCATGGCACCCCAGTCTATGAAAACTACTACGATGTCTCGACAGTTGGCGCCCACCGTGGGGCAAACGACGTCAGGCGTGAAATTCCGATCTGGGATACTCGGCGGAATTGGAAGATCGATCACTGTCGGAAGCTTGGAATTCGACGACGACGTCGGGCGCTTCCTCGACAACGGATCCTACATACCGGCGCAAAACCACCTGGTAAGTGCCTGCGTGTTACCGATTGGATCTGCTAACATCTTTATCGGACTAACTGCAGAGGCAATGGGGTTTTGCGGTGGAAGCAAATTTATCCCACCCGCCCTATACCCAGTCGAAGACGACTATGATGTCGGATTTTGCTCAGATCGCCGACAAAACAGTGATACGCACTTTATCGGCATGGTGCAATCCGAGATCGCTGAAAACACGGATGACGGAAATCCCGTGCAAAAGGCAGATAACAACCTACCCGTCATAGAGACGGAAGAACCAATACCCGTCACAGAGACGGAAGATCCGACATCCGTCAACCAGACGATGAATCGGAAAAGAGTCCGTGCTTGCCGCCATAGAGGCGAGATTGGAGTCGGAAACCGGATCGGATAACTTCGACTCCGAAGACGAAGACGATGATGCCTTCGTAAGAAAAGTTAAATCCTTTCAAGAGGGATTCCATGAAGTGCTAATGGCAAAACCAGCTGATACAACAGGTGCCGACAGCCAGGAAAGCCCTAAAACTCCTCCGCCAGTGGAAGAGAGAGAAGACGGAGAAACTTCTCCGATATTCCCTAATGTCAAGGAGATGACAGAAGATGAACCTGTCAAAAAACCTCCTTCTTCCAAGAAAAAGCACCGTGCTTCTAAAAACTCCAGTACAAACTCCGGAAGAAAAGTCAGCTGATCTCGCTGATGAAAACCTGGAAGTTGGAGATATTAGTGGCACAAAGCCCGCGGAAAAGAAATCTAAGGAAATCACTGCTCCGCCAATGACAGAACTGGAAGAGCAAGAACTATTACAAACACCAGTGGGACCAGATGAACCCCCTGAGATGCTGGAAGCCAGGAGACAAGCTTTCCAACGGCAACAGCAACATCTGCTTAGATCTCGGCAACATCTCCAACAAACCCATAATGACATCAAAGTCATGAAGGAAGAATTAGAGGAGTACGAGAGAAAGCATAGATCTGCCTTAAAACCCACTAGGTTACCCGGAATCACAAAACCGGAAGAACTGCCGCCAAAAGAAAGGTTTTATAACCCATCTTGGCAAAAGCAGTTAAACGGCAAAGATGCCAAGGGCGAACCAATATACAAAACCGCAGCGGAAAACGCGGAAGCAGCATTCGCCATCCTAAACAACGATCTGTACTCCAACGGGGAAAAACTCCAAGGGGTGTATGCTTTCCTAGGAAAAGCATTACAGCAGCAACAGCGAGGCCAAGAGCGATCAGGGAGGCTGCATGATAATTCCGCCCTCTGCAAAACTGTTACATGCGCTGCTGGAGCACCTGGACCGGAAGAACCCGGAGATTCGGATAAAAAAGAGGATCCGAGAAAAGACAAGAAAAACCCCGACAACCGGGACGCAGCGTCTAGAACCGGACCTCATCTCCCGAAAGATGGATATAAACCACACGATCGGGAAGACAAAAACCGGAATGACGGCAAGGTAATGCCACCTCCGAGAAACCCAGCTGAAAAAGCTGGAAGATATGATACACCTCACAGACGTGAAAGATCTCGGACACCGCCTAAGGATAAGGAAAGGTACAGGAGCAGGACTCCACCTAATCCCAGGGGGCGTGACAACGGAAGAGATAGAGATAACCTCGGAAAAGCGCGTCCGCGCAACAATGGAAAAGAAAGGAGCAGATCCCCTTCTGTCCATTCAGCCGGGAGATATTCTGCACATATTGATAGAGCAGAAAAGGACGATCTTTACTTTGGTCCTAAGTGTTTTACTGACAGGATCCGAAGGATAACCCTACATTCTGGCTTCGCCAAAGTTGGTCCAACCTACCAAAAATATACCGGCAGTACAAACCCGGATACCTGGCTTTCAGATTATTACACAGCCGTCCAAATCAACAACGGGACAGACCTGGAAGCTGTCAAGTTTCTTCCCCTAATGTTGCTAGACGGAGCCAGAGATTGGATCAATGGTTTTACCATCAAGTGTCGACAGTTGGGATGATATGGCGAGAGTATTTACTCAGCATTTTCGGGGAACATACAAACGCCCAAATAGCATCAACCAGCTGAACCGTTGCACCCAATTTGAAGAGGAACCATACGTGGATTTCATCTCCAGATGGACTGCAATGAAGAATAGTTGCTCTGGAGTAACTGACGTACAAGCAATGCATGCTTTCGTCAATGGCCTAAAACCCGGACTTGTACCGTTCATGGTTGGTTCTAAAAAGCACAAAGATCTCGGATCTATGCTTACAACCGCTAATGAGCATGCTGCAGCCGAAGACGATATCAGAGCAAGAGGAGGCAATATTGAGTCACTAATACTGGCCAAGAAAACACCTCGTTCTGATAAAAAAGGAACTCCGGAGTCAACAACAAAGCCCAAGGAGGTTAACATAGCCTTTGGAGGAGAAAAGGTGAACAAGTGGAAAGGCCGCAGTCCAGATCCAATCAATTACACTCCCGAAGAATGGGAGAGAATTAAGTCGGAACCTGCGTCCACCACTCTCAGTTTGGGAAACCAACCCACACAAACGCGCAATGCCGGCTAAACAAGCATATGAAAGGCAATGCAGGATCCGGAAATAAAGGGAAGGGTTCCAAGAGGAAACCTGCCAAACAAAAGCCAGAAGCTGAAAAAGAAGACAGTGAATCGGACACTAATGACAAAATCCAGGAACAACAGCGAAAAGGCGAACCCAAATTTCCGAGAGTTGACGGAGAAGCAATGTTAACTTTCCTAGCAACCCCGTCAGCAAAGGTGGCCAAAGGACACTTCGAGAATAAACGCGGTTGTTCCTGCAACCCCAAAATTCTTGAAGTACTCCAACACACCGATAATCTGGGATCAGTCAGATCATCCCGGAAATATCCCTGAACCCGGCACACAAGCTCTTGTTGTAAGCCCTATTGTTCAAAACACTAGGCTAAGAAGAGTGTTGATGGACGCAGGATCCAGCATCAACATAATGTACCTGGATACATTGAAGCACTTGAAGATCTCCGAGTCCCAGCTCAATTACAGCAATATACGCTTCCACGGCATTGTTCCTGGCAGGCAAGCACGATCCCTAGGAGAAATTTCCCTAGATGTCACCTTCGGAGATAAAGATCACTTCCGGCAGGAAAAAGTATCCTTCGAAGTAGTGCCGTTCGAAAGCGTGTATCACGCAATACTCGGACGTCCGGCTTTCGCCAAATTTATGGCAAGATCTTGCTATATCTACAACAAGCTGAAGATGCCAGGACCCAAAGGAGGTAATCACCATTGCCGGTGATTTCAAGCTGGCAAACGAGTTGGAGAAAGAAAACGCCCTTTGCGCTCAGAGAGTCATAGCAAGGGAGGAACTGAAGGAATTAGCCAAGGGGTATCGCCGAAAGAAATGCCGGCAGGAAAAGAAACTCGGAAGCCAACAGATAGCTTCAAGGCGTCCGAGAATACAAGACAGGTAATCCTAGATCCCAAAGACCGACAAAATTTGTCGTAGTAGGGACTGGGATGACCGACAAATAGGAAGGCGAGCATCAAGTTCCTCCGTGAGAACTGGGATATTTTCGCCTGGTGTCCAGCTGACATGCCAGGCGTACCCAGGGAACTTGCTGAGCACCAACTCAAGGTTATTCCCGGATCAAAACCCGTCAAACAAGGTCTCCGTCGATTTGACGGAAGAAGACGGAAGGCTATTGGCAAGGAAATTATCCGGCTTTTAGCAGCGGATTTATCAAGGAAGTAATCCATACTGATTGGTCCGCTAATCCGGTATTAGTGCCGAAGAAAGACACCACTGCTCTTAGAATGTGTATAGATTACACAGGATTGAACAAGCTGTGTCCGAAAGATAGGTTTGCGTTACCGCGAATCGATCAAATAATAGACGCCACTGCAGGCTCTGAGCTTTTATGCTTTTTGGATGCATACTCCGGGTACCACCAAATACGCATGAAAAGGAAGATCAAATCAAGACTTCTTTTATAACCCCGTATGGGACGTACTATTACGTAACCATGCCTTTTGGCCTCAAGAACGCAGGTGCAACCTACCAGCGTTGCATGCAACGCTGTTTGCATAGTCAAATTGGCAGAAACGTCCATGTTTACGTGGACGATATCGCTGTCGTAACCAAGGAAAAAGATACACTCCTTGAGGATTTGCGAGAAACCTTCGAAAACTTGCGCACTTACAAGATGAAGTTGAATCCATCTAAGTGCGTATTCGGGGTTCCCTCAGGAAAACTTCTGGGTTTCATTGTTTCTCACAGAGGAATAGAAGTTAACCCGGAAAAGATCAAGGCAATCTTGAATATCTCAAAGCCTACATGTGTAAAAGATGTCCAAAGATTGACGGGTTCCGCTGCAGCCGTTAGCAGGTTTATTAGTCGGCTGGGGGATAAAGCCTTACCACTCTACAAACTATTGAAGAAATCCGACAAGTTCGAGTGGACAGAAGAAGCCGATGCAGCGTTGGCTCAGTTGAAGGAAACCTTGATGAACGCTCCCATCTTGGCATCTCCAAAAGATGAAGAACCCATGTTACTATACCTTACGGCTACAAATCGGGTTATTAGTGCGGTAATCGTTGTGGAACGGACAAAGGAAGAGCAAAGCATACCAGATCAACATCCGGTATATTACATAAGCGAAGTTTTCTCCGAATCCAAACAAAGATACCCGCACTACCAGAAACTGGCATATGGCGTATTTTTTGCATCCAGAAAACTGCGCCATTACTTCCAAGGGCATTCCATAACAATGGTATGTAAAGCGCCACTAGGGGATATTATAAACAATGCGGAGGGAACCGGCCGAGTAGCCAAATGGGCATCGAGTTGGCAGCCTTCGACATTAAGTACCAGCCAAGGACGGCAATAAATCCCAAGTTTTGGCAGATTTCGTCGCCGACTGGACAGAGGCAATGGAAAATACACCGATGCCAGAATCCGAGTACTGGATCATGCACTTTGACGGATCCAAGATGAAGGAAGGAGCTGGGGCCGGCGTAGTTCTAAAATCTCCCAAGGGAGACACAATGGAGTATGTATTACAAATACACTTCAACGCCAGTAATAATGTGGCAGAATACGAAGCTCTGCTTCATGGCTTGCATATCGCAAAAGAAATAGGGGTAAAACGCATCTTGTGCTATGGAGACTCGGATTTGGTACAGCATCAGCTCAACCAAACCTGGGACGCGAAAGCCCTATAATGGCCGAATATCGGAGGACGGTGGATGAGTTCGCCATTTGTTTCTTCGGGTTCGAAGTCCTTCACATAAAAAGGGAGGAAAATTGGAACGCGGATGCGTTTAGCCCGCATGGGATCAGAAAGAATAAAAACTTTACCACCAGGAGTGTTCGTCCAGCATTTGCATGAACCATCCATAAAGGGTGGAGACGTTGATTACCCTCTGGCATCTGAAACAATTGAGGTCATGCTCGTTAAACCGGATTGGACAATTCCATATTTAAAACTTCTTAGTCAATCAGAAGTACCCGGAAGGAGCAGACGAAGTATTGCAAGACAAATACAGCGTCGGTGCAAAGGATACATGGTGATCAATGACCACTTGTATAAACGCAGTACTTCCGGAATATTTCAACGGTGTATTTCACCAGAAGAAGGAAGAGAAATACTGGAAGAAATCCATGCCGGCGATTGCGGACATCATGCTCAATCAAAAAGCATAGTCAAAAAGCATTCCGGGCGGGGTTTTTCTGGCTAACAGCCAAGACAGACGCCGAGCGCATAGTGAATACGTGCGAAGGATGTCAATATTACGCCAAGCAGACCAATTTGCCGGCCCAAGCACTTAAAACTATCCCTATCACATGGCCATTTGCGGTCTGGGGGCTAGATATGATGGGACCATTCAAAACTGCAAGAGGTGGACTTACGCATCTACTCGTAGCAGTAGATAAGTACACAAAATGGGGAGGCTAAACCATCAAAAGCTGGATGGCGCAACTGCCAGAAATTTCATTATTGATTTAGTAATGAGGTATGGCGTCCCCAACAGCATAATAACTGATAACGGGACAAATTTCTCCATTGGAGAGTTGGCAAAATACTGCCAACAAACGGGAATCCGCTTAGATCTTGCATATGTGGCGCACCCGCAATCTAATGGACAGGTTGAAAGAATGAACAGTTCAATCCTGCAAGGAATACGCCCAAGACTCGAAACTCCTCTCCATAGAGCAGCTGGAGCGTGGGTAGAAGAGCTACCTTCCGTGTTGTGGAGTATTCGAACGACGCCAAATAGGTCAACCGAGCAAACCCCGTTTTTCCTGGTTTATGGTGCGGAAGCTATTCTTCCAAGGACATGATCCATGATAGCCCGAGAGTGCAGAATTTTGACGACTCGGACGCCGAGGAAGCACGACAAGATGCCGTCGATCTCTAGAGAGGAACGAGAACTTGTGCTTCAAAGATCCGCCATCTACCAGCAAGGTTTACGACGTTATCACAGTCGGAAAATCAGACATCGTTCTTTTAAAGAAGGTGACTTAGTGCTGAGGTTGGTGTGCAGCAAAGGAAGCACAAATTGGCCCCTGTATGGGAAGGACCATTTGTCATCAGTAAAGCCATGAAGAATGGATCATACTATCTTGTCGACATTCGAGATACGGAAGACGATCCCGAGAAGCCGAATCGCAAAAGAAAGAGAAAAATAGATGATGAACTAGGAGAGACAAAGAGGCCTTGGAGTATCCAGCAATTACGTCCCTTCTATACTTAGTTCAATTTCTATGTAAACATCTTTGAGATCATGAAATAAAGTTGTTGGAATTCATATTCATTATAAGTACAAATATTTCCGCCTTATCTATTTCCCAATGATCTTACAAATACTCAATGTTGACCCGAATTGTGCCTGCGTGCTCGGTGTTTAAAAGCTGAATGATTCGGCCTGTTAAAGGTTAAAGGAAACTCGGATTGTGCCTGCGTGCCCAAGTTTCAAAGCAGTTCCTTGTTTTCTCTAAGTTTTATTGATTGTGTATGTGTTGGGTTACTGAAACTAGTCAGTAAAAATGCTTCTGGCATAATCCATGTTTCTGAGTTTTAAAAACTGTTTGGTTCGTCCCCAGTTACTCGACATGACGATACATATTGCTAATTGAGCCATTTTTAAACACTAGAGGAGTTAAAACACAGATGCCAGATTACTTAGAAGATAAAGGAACAGTTAAACCCGGAAAAAACTTTGCAAGAAGCTTGAAATTGCAAAAGGCGGAGTTCTTGTTTCGACAAATGACATAGAAGCATTACAATATGAATTACATTGTAAAAAAAGCCTATACACATCCATCATTCGGGTTAAGTGTATTCCCTCAAGCATCCGAGTCTTCATCGCTGCTATCATTCTCGGGGGCTTCGGGCACTTCTTCTTCCGGATAAGTAATGGAAATATTAACCATAGAGGCAATCTTGGACGCATGCCTTTAACTTCGTCAAAAATTGCATTGCATTGCACTTCTGTATATCCTTGAGGGACACGGATGCTACGCGCCAAGATCTAGCATTAGGGTAATGTAGACGCATAAGGCCAAGTGCCATGCGTGCACCACCTCGTGCGGCAGAGCGAAGGATAGATTCTCTCGACTCTGCTACCTCTGTGATGGCACCCGGAAGCCGGTAAACTTCCGAAAATTGTACAGTTCTTGTGGGAAGGAATCTACTAATCAGCTGCATTCCTGCATTCCTGATTGAATTCCACACTTCTCCAAAGGCCGGATCTTTTCAGTCCGAGAAATTCCTGGAAAATTTCTGCTTTTTTGACAAAAGCAAAGGTTACAAAAAAAACATATAGATAAGACAGGAAGATATTGGTAAAAAGAAATTAACTTACCAAGAACCTTGTCAATTTCTTCGCTTTCTTTCATGCGCGGGAGTAGCATGCTTTCCAAATCATTGATAACAGATTTATCTTCCGCTGCTTGTAAAGAAGCCTTGGATTGAGCAATCCCAAGGGCCAGATTACTGGCTTCCAGGTCTTCTTGAACTTTCAGAAGTTCCTTTCGGAGATTCGAGTTTTCCTCACGAAGCCGAGAAACATGGACATTATTTTCTGCTATTTGTTGGCTTTGTTCAAAGCAGCTGGAGGGCAATAATCAATTTGAGTTTACAAAACAATTCAGCAAGCATTCTCCAAAGAAAACAAATGGTACAAAACAAAATACAGGTGGCTTTTGATAGTTGCCGTTGAGTTGACGCTAGTTCGTTGCTTGTTGTCTCAATAACAGATTGAAGAGTTTTTACTTCTTTGCTTTTGAGACTAAGCTTCTTCAAAACTTCTAAGTTTATGGCGTCTGCGGAATGCTATAACATGGAAAGCCAGATGCTTAAGTTTGAACAGGCATTTGAAGAAACATTAAGAAGAATACATATTTCAACTTAATTCTTGGGGGCTAGAAGTATTACCTGGCTCATTCCCCGCAAGTCGGTCAAAACCTCGTGGAATTCTTTGGCATATTCCGCAAAGAGAATCCCAACGTGATGAAGGCCATCGTGTATAACTTGACGAGGTGAAAAAGCAATGTCATTGCGAATAACTAACCCATTTTGTGGCCAAGGGCAAATTAGAGGCGCAGGAGCAAAGAATTTCTTTGCTTCTGGACGAATATATCCGAGTTCGTCGAATGGTTCTTCTTTTATCCGGGTATCGTCCAGAATGGAATAGATTCCTCTTTAATAGCTGGCCTTTTGCGCTTTCGATTGTTGAGAAACTCGGCATGCAATTTGTTGAGCTCAGCATCGGAAGCAAGATCATTTTCTCCAAGTTCATCAAACTAGGAAGGAGTTAATAGTATGTTAAAAAGCAGAGAGAGAAGATAATCTGAGGAAAAACTCGGAAACAAGGAAAGATAAATACCTTAGGGACCGGGTTTTCCACGTGATAGATCGCCAGACTTTCCTCAATCTGACTACTGGCGGCAACCAGTTGGTGAAGTCGTCCTATAAAATCCTTTTTGGTAAAGGCCTTATCTGTTCCTCTCATACTATCTTCTGGCCCTTGGTATTCACAAATGAGTCGGGAACGAAAAGAGAGAGGTTGGATGCGGCGTCCGAACCAGCACATAACGGTATCCTTCCCAATCAAAGAAGGTTGAGAGGAAGAAAGTTTGGCGATGCGCCGCTTTATCTTCATCAGGTTTTCTGGCAAATTTTCTACTGCTGTGGTTGTCCAACTTTCGCGAGGAATAGCAGCAGAGTTAACAAAGGGAGGAAACCCGGTTGTCTTGCCTGGGAATGGAATATCCTGATGATAAAAGAAAGAACCTAGCCAAGATTGGTCTGGTTCCGGCATTTCTATTTTTGGATACCATTCCTCCCTAAATTTTCTAAGGGTAAAAGATATAGTCCCGCAAATAGGCGATACGCCATGCGAGATATTATGCTTTACCTCAAAACAGTACTGCCAGAAACCTAGGTCAGGTGTCATCCCGAGATATCCTTCGAAAAGGGCTTGGAAACTGGCTAAGTAGAGGATGGAATTCGGAGAAATATTGTGTGGTTGAACGCCATATAAGTTAAGTATGTCTAGAAAGAAGGCGGAAGGGGGAAAACCCATACCTCTCGTGATGTGAGAAGTAAGGATGACGCATTCTCCGACTTTTGGCTTGGGCTCGGGTTCATCTTTCGAGATCCGCCATTTGCCTTTAATTATGTAACCTTCTTTTGTCATCCGACGAAGAAGAACAAGAGAAGTATTACTCGGATTCCAATTGCCGACAAATTCTGTTCTGCTGTTGGCTCCGGTAGCGAAGCGCTCATCGCCACGGGAAGGGATCGTGACCCTCGCCGTCATTGGTGCAAACGGCGGGGTTGTCGCGGCGCTTCATGATGCTATGTCCGCGGCGGCGGAAGCGTTCTCTCCGCCCGCCGCGGAAGCCGCGGCCTTCTCCGGCTCACCGCCGGTGGGCTTTTGCGCTCCCGATTGCGGATCTAGGTCATTGAAGAGTTCGTCGATGGCGGCGCGGGTCGGTGAAGGCGGCGAGGATGCCATCCTTTGGCGATGCGTTTTGGTGCGTTCTGCGTGCTTGGAAGCCAAGTGCGCTTGGGGCAGGAAACTTGCTCTCGAGCTCGCGTCAATGGCGTGGGCAGTGTGGAGTGAGGAAAGTTTCGGAGGAGGACGATGATGGCTATTTATAGCCAGATATCCGTTTAGATACATGCCAACGGCTCTTTTGACCGTTGGATGTTCGACGCGTGTCGCTCGCCGGAAAATCCGAGAAACGAAACGACAGGGGAATGATGGCTATCTCCTCGTTTCTCGTGAGAATCTGTCAGAGATACGTTGCAGGGTTTCCCGCGTGAAACCAAGCGGCGCTTGCGTCAGCATGATTAAAGCGCTGATGTCATAAGTTCCTTTTCCGCGAAGGATCGCGAGAAGAAAAGCCGGATTTTCATAGTTCCGAGTTTTATGTTACCATCTCCTTCAAAAGGAAAGAAGAAAGAATCAAGACTGCTGAATCAAGTTTTCCCGGACAAAATGTATTTGACGAAAGGCGGAGTATCAGAGTTTTGATCCTTCCTGGGGGCTACTGTCGGATATATACTGAACAGGGGTATAGAAGATGGTAGACAAAAGAGCCGGACTGCCAGGGTGGCCTACATGGTAATGGGCTTAGGTCCATTGGGCGGCCCAGTAGTCCGACGCGCAGAAGCCGGATTCTAGAAGGACCCGGATCACGGCCCACGTGATCTGGCTTGGAGGAGAAGACGGATTCCTTACTTTCCAAGTTACAAGTTAAACGTAGTCTTCTAGGTTTCTTGATCTGTAAGACCTAATCTGGCTATTATATAAAGCCGGACGGGAGATAGATTACATAAGGTTCTAGGTTCAAGCTTCACAAGCAAAAGCTCTGCGCAACTCGCCGAGAAGCTCATCCTCGTCGAGTAGCTAGATTTATTCTCTCACACTGTAACCTCGTTATACGGGCTTTAGTCCCAATTAGTGAGAAGTGCAGGAGTAGGTACGCCGTACTGTCGCGACGTACCGAACCTGGGTAAAATCCCGTGTTCTGTGTTACTACGCTATCCCGTTACCCCACGTCTCTACCGTAGTCTCATGGCACCCCAGTCTATGAAAACTACTACGATGTCTCGACAACCACGATTGCTGTGCTGATGACCTGGTTTGTAGCGGCTAAGTATAGTAGGAGCGGCTCCCTTTCTTGCGGTGTTGCAAGGACGCGCCTGCTTTGCAGCGATCGCTTCAGGTCTGCGAACGCTTGTTTGGCTTCGGGTGTCCACTCGAATTTGTCCGTCTTCTTTAGTAATTTGTAGAAGGGTAACGCTTGCTCTCCCAATCGTGCGATGAACCTGCTTAGGGCGGCTAGTCGTCCTGCGAGCTGCTGGACTCCGCGTAGATTGGTGGGCTCCTTCATAGTCAGGATGGCTTGTATTTTTTCTGGGTTGGCTTCAATGCCTCTGGCGGATACCAGGTACCCGAGGAGTTTTCCTGCAGGGACGCCGAAAACGCATTTGGTCGGGTTGAGTTTGATCCGATATGCATTAAGGGCGTC
Organism: Alopecurus myosuroides; assembly: GCA_028641055.1. Taxonomy (NCBI): domain Eukaryota; kingdom Viridiplantae; phylum Streptophyta; class Magnoliopsida; order Poales; family Poaceae; genus Alopecurus; species Alopecurus myosuroides. The sequence continues at coordinate 53,810 of JAPCYS010001356.1, read as the reverse complement.
GAACGTTTCTCTGATGTCCTCGAGGAGTGTGTCCTCTACTCGAGTTTTGATGACGATGTCGTCGACGTACACTTGTACGTTTTTGCCAATGAGATTGGCGAGGCATCTTTGCATGCAGCGCTGATATGTTGCGCCTGCGTTCTTCAGCCCGAAGGGCATTGTCGTGTAGCAGTAGACACCGTGGGGTGTGATGAATGCCGTCTTCTCTTCGTCTTCCTTTTTCATTCGGATCTGATTGTATCCCGAATAGGCATCCAGGAAGGAGAGGCGTTGGCAGCCTGCCGTAGAGTCCACGATCTGGTCGATTCGTGGTAGAGGAAAATTGTCCTTGGGGCAGTGCTTATTCAACGATGTGTAGTCGATGCACACCCGAAGGATGTCCGTGTTCTTCTTGGGGACCAGCACCGGGTTTGCCAACCAGGTGGATATCTTGCTCTCCCTAATAAAGTTGGCTGCTAGCAGTCTGTTTATTTCTTCTCCAAGCGCCTTCTGCTTCGGTTCTGAGAATCGTCGAGTCGTCTGTTTGATGGGTTTGGCGTTAGGAAAGACTTCGAGTGAGTGCTCGGCAAACTCCCTGGGTATTCCTGGCATATCTGAGGGCTGCCAGGCGAAAATTTCCCAGTACTCACGGAGGAGTTTGACGAGCGCGCTTTCCTATGCTGGCGAGAGGGTTGTGGAAACCATCGCGGTCTTGGCGGAATCCGTCGGGTGCACTTGGTGCTTGCGGGTGTCGCTGTTGGCGCTGAATTCCAGTTCAGGCGCGTTTTTCTTCATGAGGGGCATGACGGAGTGGTCCGTGGTTTTTGCCAGCTCTTGAAGTTCTTCTTGCATCCCGAAAGATTTCGCGATCTCATTGAATTCTATGTCACATTTGTCTGACTTCTTGAAGTCGCCGTCGATGGTGATCACACCGTATTCGCCGGGTAGCTTGAGTTTCAGGTAGGCGTAATGTGGTACTGCCATGAATCTGGCGAACGCTGTTCGGCCAAGGATGGCGTGGTACTGTGAGGGCCAGTCGACGACTTCGAAGTCCAAGAATTCTCTTCTGTAATTGCTTGGAGAGCCCAATACAACTTCTAAGTTGATTGTTCCGAGTGGATGGATTGCCTTGCCCGGAACTATCCCGTGGAAGGATGTTTCTGATTCCGCTAGGCCGTCCAGGTTCTTGTTCATTCGACGGAGTGTATCGCGTAGATGATGTTGATTCCACTGCCGTCGTCCATGAACACGCGGGCCAGGTCATAATTTCCGATTTGAGCTGGATGACGAGGGCGGCGTGTCCTGGTCGATAGACTTGTGGTGGATGGTCTTGTTTTGAGAACGTGATGGGCTGATCTGCCATCTTCAGGTACTCGGTCTTTGTTGGCGGTGTCTGCACTGCCATGCATAGTTTCCTCGTGTTAGTCTTTTGAGCTCTGCGAGAGGGGCATACCTTCTGTATCATCGCGAGTTGTCCCGCCGGGTTCGGGTATGCGTTGGCTCCATTGTTTTGTGGTGGTGGCGCAGGTAGTGCGGCTAGCGCCATGTTTGGATTTGCTGGTGGAGGTGGTGGTGGAGGCGGCTGGAACTGTTGTCCCCCTCCTGGCAGCGGCGGGTAGTTTTGAGTGGATGCGAATCTTTTCCTCGCGAGAGCATCCGAGATGTCAAGAAACTTTCGACAATCCTTGAGAAGGTGTGTTGCCTTAGTTTTGCCTGTGCGCTTATCTGTAAACAGGTGTAGCGAGCAGTATGCATCAAGATCCTCCTCGGGGGACTTCTCTTCTGCCTTTGGTTTCCACTCGCGACTTCCGCGGCGGCCAGAGTCGCGGTTTCTCGTGAATTCTGCCGCCACTAATTCCTCCCTGTCCTCGTGGTCGTAGTATTTCCTTCTCTTCCTTCGCCCATGACGGTCTTCTTCGTGCGTGGGCGACGATTCTCTTTCATTGCGTACCGAATCTTCTCCGTTAGCCCATTTTTCGGCTATGATCATTAGCTCCCCAATGGTTTTGGGCGCAGCTCTTCCTAGCTCTTCTCGAAACGCGGTTCTTCTTGCTCCTTTGGCGAAGGCCTCAATCGCCACCTCTTCCGAGATGGTTCCTGCGGTGTTCCTGAGTGTGGTCCACCGCTGGATATACTCTCGTGTGGATTCGCCACTCTTCTGTTTACACGCTCGTAATTCTTCGATTGTGGCTGGCCTCTTGTACGTCGACTGGAAATTTTTACAGAAATCGTGGTGCAGGTCGTCCCATGATGCGTAGCAAGATTTAGGTCTTCTTTCCAGCCAACTGCGGGCCGCGCCTGTAAGATGCAAATTGAGGTATTGCATGGCTGTGTTCTTGTTCCCACGTTGGCATTTTACTGTCGTGAGGTAATCGCTTAACCACTGGGAGGGCTCGAGCGAGCCGTCGTATTTAGTCACCTCCGTGCTGAGCTTGAACCTCTTGGGTAGAGGTGCTTCTCGGATACTGCGAGCGAAACAGAGCGCTCCATAGGTTTCGTCGTCTGAGGACCTGGATGAGGAGCGTTCGCGATATCGTGAAGCTCTCGCTCTATCCACCTTCTTTTGGGCGAGATTTGATCGCGCGTCGTATTCGGACCGGTCGCGGTTGTTGTCTTTCCTTGGTTCTTTGCTTCGCTTTCTCGAGCGGCTGCTGTGGCGCCGCGAGCTTTTGTCTCTCGGGCTGTCGTCACTGCTGCTTCGACTGTCGCCGCGACGGCGGGCTTCTTTTCCTCGACCACGCCGTGGCGATTTGTCTTTCCTCGGGGATGAACTTCTGTGTCTGCGGGGCGTTTCTTTATCCTTGTTTTTCTCCTGTCGCTCCTTCTCCAATTCTTCTTCGGTCTTCTTGCGATCGTGGGAAGCGAGCCTTGCGGCCGCCAATCCTAGTCCTTTGCAAATTTGTTTGTACTGTTCCACCCGAGGGTCGCTGTCCGTCGGTTGGTTCATCTGCATGTAGGTTGCTGCGGCTAGGATCGCGGCAGCTGGGGTTTGCGGATAGACATTGCCGTCATCGTCGACCCTCATGAAGGAAGACGTGGTCGACCTGTCGGTCGCAGTCACGGATTCGTGGCCCCTTGACGATGTCGCGTGTCCCTTCCTCGCGGGTCGGGTACCGACTGAGGGTGCAAGGGACTGTTCGACTCGCCGCAGGCTTGATTCATCCGCCGCTCTTCTGCGACGGGCTAGATCCGCCCGGGCTTCTTTGATGTTTGAGGCCGCTCTCACTAGGTGGTAGTGGTAGGCGGTTAGGTCTTCTTGTGAGGCTCCTGCCGCGGGTGGCTGACTCCGCCGCATGGCCTCCTTGGCCCTCTTCCAGGCCTCCCGCGAAATGCCGATTATATCGCGCTCGGTTGCGCTGTATTCGGTTTCCGAGGGTTGTTCCGATCCTGCCATGCAGACTTGAGCCAGTCGTGGCTCGTGCATCCTAGGCGCAGATCGGAAGGCTTCCCGTACCCGAGATGGCTCCTCTGTTGAGAGTGCGTGGTAGTCGACTGTGTTGAAGCGCATGGACTCGCCGCTTTTCTCCATAGGGAAGCGTGAGTTGACGGCTCCAGATTCAGGTTCAGATTCATCCGAGAAGTGGAGGATTCCGTCTCTGTTCGCCATGAAGTTGAAGCTTCCGAACGTCAGGGTAACGCTCTTCTCCAAATCCTCGAACACCGGGCGTGATTCCGGCGAGTGAGGCGTGACTATGACGGATCCGATCCGTACAGGATTGTTCGGAGCCGTAGTCGATGGTTTCCAACGTGAGTTGGATGTCGATGAAGCCGAAGATGCCGGTGATCCAGCGCCCGCGATCCCAACGGTCGGCGCCAATTGTCGAAGTTCTGACTCCACAAATCCCTCAGGTGACCCTATCGGGTTTCGACTAGGAGAAGTCATGAGCGCTGGTGAAATTGTCGGCTTGACAGGAGGCGAGATTTACCCAGGTTCGGGGCCCTCGAAGAGGTAAAACCCTTACTCCTGCCTTCTGCTGATATGTATTGGATGATTAGATCGGTTACAGGTTGCTCGAATCGAGAGTAGATCTCGAGTTCCGAGGCTTTTTGGTCGTGCGGTATTACTTGGTCCTCTCCTTGGGGGCTCTCCTGGCCTTATATAGATGGCCAGGTCTCGAGTTCTACCCGGAGAGGACTCAAACCCTAGTCGGGTCGGTTACAAATTCCCTAACTTAACCCGCAAGTTGATGCAGGTGGGCTTCACATGGGCCTTCTAGAGTATTCCAAGGACGCTTCCTTTTGGGCCTTGATCAGAAGGCCTGAGAGGGGGTGTCCTTACTCGCAGGGTCCAGGATCCATGCCTTCGTCAGAGAGAGCAACAACGCTGTGGCCCAGCTCTGTGCCCCCTCTCTCAGGGCCCAGCCCAATTTCCCTTTCCCCCCTTTTACCGCACCGGCGCAGCGCTGAGCATATGGGCCAGCCCAGTACCGCGAGGAATAGAAGCCAGCCCAGTACCGCGAGGAATAGAGGCCCGCCCCGTCGTCTTCCACCCAAACGCGGACTCCGTGCCTGCGACATGTTCGACAGAAGTACATCGTCGGAGACCCGCGCGACTCCAACTCCTCTCGCCTTTCCCTTGCCCCTCGGCCATGCTAGGCCCCCTTTATGTACCCCGTGATACCCGTGGCTTGTCCTCATCGGAATTTCATCACCATAGCCTCTCGAAATCCCCAAGTTGACCTCGAGTTCGTCCGCCACAATCGCCGCCGAGTTCGAGCTTGTTCCGGTGATTTTCTTCCCCCTTGATCCTCCCTGACCCCCCTTCTCGAGTTATATCGCTTCTGCGCACCCTGCTGACACGGTATAGCCCCCTCCTTGCCCTCAGGTCGACGCCGACATCTACGTCCGCCGCAGCCCGTCGCCCGTAGCATCTCTGGTGACGAATCGTGGGAGGAGCTGACTGCACGGACGCTCTCCACTTCGCCATCGACTCTTGGACGCCCCCCTGCACCCCCACGGTATGTTCCAACGTTCCCCTAGCGCCGTAGATAGGCTCCGCCGTATTTTTCTCTGCTTCCGCCGCCGCGCGCACACGTTCCCGGCCAGTTTCCGATGACCTAGCGCCGCCAGCGAGCAGAGGATCAATCGTCACTGTCAGATCCACATCGGAGGGTCAGAAACAGAAGGAGTTCTGAGAGCGGTACGAGCAGATCCCGCGCGTGCAGCTTCACTTCAATCGGACGGTTCACGACGGCAATCCGCGCGAAGAGTTACGAGCCAATCAGAGGCCACCATCGAGGGAGCCACGGATCGATCATGTTTTTGATAAAAACAGAAAATATCAGATTTAGTTTAAAACTTCAAAATTTCATATCTTGAGTTCTGTAATTCCAATTTAGGTCTTCTTGTAGTTTTTGGAATCAGCACGTCATGTAGATTAACCTAGGCTATTCCAATAATAATTTTGTATCGTGCACTTAAAATTTATTATTAAATCTATATAAATCACTATTTGGATCATAACATTAGTTTTAAAAGTCCTTTTTAGGTGAAATTAGTTTCTTTGGTTTTGTTTTGTTGCCCTCTAACCAGCAGACACCATATGAGTTTATTAAGGGATTATTATCGCAGCCATAACAATGTTTTCCACTAAATAGCCCATAATTGGTCTTTAATAATGATTAATTTTGTTTCATGAGTTATGTTTTGTTTTCCATGCATCATGACTAAGTTAACAACACCAGAAAGCCACCCCTACCCATGTTATCAACTAGCCTGTAGATGTTATGCCTTGGTTAAATTTGTTTTCTATGACATGGTGAAAAATTCTAAGTATAACTCTCAATGAAACACCTGGTGGATTTTGGTTGTGATTGGATTATGTTGAGTGGCTCCCTAGGGCCATATCAATGGTGTTTATCACCGAAGGAGTACACTTGTGGTTGGCCACCCAGGAACAAAGAGATTCCTAAGTCCCTCTAAGTTTAGTAGCTTCCCGTGCAGCCCTTTGACATATGGTATCTGTCTTGATCAACTAAGTTGTGAGAGTTCAGCCCATGCTTGACATGAAGATGTAGCATAATTATAGGTGGAACGGGTCTTGCTGGTTGGGTTGAATTCTTGCTTCTGAAAGATCTAGTCTCAATTCTCTCCTTTCCATGATGCACTCCGGTGTATAGGATGTTTGGGCTAATTGAAGACAAAGGGTGAAAGTGCACAACCTCTGCAGAGTTAGAAACTATAATCATAGCCGTGTCCTCGGTAATGGACGACTTCGAGCAGCTAGACAAGGATGGATAGAAGAATCTCGACACCGTTTTCAAGAAGTAAATTTGGTTAAGGAAATATTAGTTGTGGTGCTCATGGATGTGTCCCATGGTGCCAATCTCAAAAAAGGAAAACTCTTTTCAAAAGTGTTAGGGGAAAACTTTCTTTGGCAAAAATCCTAAGCTCCACCAAGCCAGACATCCATGTAGTTTAGACTTTCCATCTTATATCCACCATAGTGTCATTTGCCACTACATTGTTTGTACCGAATCTCCTTCGGGGGCTGCATATTCCAACGTGCAGGTTCCTCCGATGATGAATAAGAAGTGATTGGACTCGAGTCTACACCCAACATGCCTGCCTGTGGCACATGCTGAAGATGGAGGCTCATTGCCAGTTGTATTTCTGCTGTTTAGAACTCTGAGTTTTGCTAGTCTTTCAAGACTATGCACTTTGTAATAAAGCTATACTTGGCTATTCTGGATCTTTTGTAATATTTTTGATACTTCTGCAATGATACTTTACATTTTGTTCTGTGGTGCTAGCATTGATCCAGGGACTAGCACTTAACACAATACTTCTTACATTATTAAATGTGAGGACGCACCAAAGTGTTGCCTGTAGGTTCGAGCCCTTAGGATTGGAAAACCTTTTTTTTATCAAATTTATTAACTCCTTTGAGTATTTTTGGATCCTAGCGGCATAGTGAGATGAAGCGGCCTGGACCAACATTACATGTCCACGTACATGAGACCGGTTTCCTGATTGGCTAGCGGGTGCCACTATCTCTCACTATAGTGAATATCCAAATTTCCGTAAGTTGTTAATGAGCTAATGATCACCATGGAAGAAGACTTAATATTTTCTAAGTACCTTTACTTGTCTCGTATCTAGTACATCTCATGACTTATGTTCTCTCCTAATCTTAAATATGAAGATCTTCAACGCCGACGACCTCAAGGATACACGCTTTGGAGGCTATCTTATCGATATTCTTGAGAAATTGAAGCTAACCACACCGACCATCAAAGGAAGCCAACTGAAGAAATTCGTCAGAGAAGGTTGTTGGGAAATCAAACTTCTACAACCTGGACGCAAGACAAAGCCCGAGACCGAAAACATAGACATCAAGACGATTAGTGTCTCCATGGAGAAATGCCTCAACCTCATCGTGCAAGAGCTGATATGAGATAAGAACTAGAAGTGGTGTTGCTACACAAGATCCTTTATATCCCGAGGGACATCCTAAAAGAATTGAACAAGATTCTCAGCAAATTAATAATGATGTTAATCATACTAAGAAGAAAAAGAAGAAGAAACATAAAACTGCTGTAGAATCCTCTGAACTTGCTAAAGATCCTAATAGTCTATCTGCCTCTGGTGCTGAAACTCAAAGTGGTAATGAAAAGAATGTTGCTTCTGATAAAGAAGAACCTATAGCTGAACCTGAAAAGCAAGCTAAAACTGCAAAGTACACTAAGGAAGCTTTTATTGCTAATAAACATGGTAATGAAAGAGAACCTTGGGTACAAAAACCAATGCCTTTTCCTAATAAGAAACACAAATCTAAGGAAGAAGAACACTATAACAAGTTTTGTGAATGGATGGAACCTTTGTTCTTGCAAATTCCTTTAACTGATGCTATTAAATTGCCTCCTTATGCAAAATATATGAAAGATATTGTTTCTAACAAAAGGAAGATTCCTAATGAGGAAATTTCCACTATGAATGCTAATTATTATTTAAATGGCAAGGTTCCTAAGAAACTTGGAGATCCTGGTATACCAACTATTCCCTATTCTATTAAAAATAATTATGTTAGAACTGCTTTGTGTGATCTAGGAGCTGGAGTTAGTGTCATGCCTTTTACTCTCTATAAAAGACTCCTTCTTGAAAAACTGATACCAACTGATATATCTTTGCAAATGGCTGATAAATCTACTTCTATTCCTGTGGGTATATGTGAGGATGTTCATGTTCAAGTTGCTAATAATTGTCTGCTATTAATTGACTTTGTTGTGTTGGAAATGCCTGAAGATGATAATATGTCTATTATTCTTGGAAGACCTTTTCTTAATACTGCATGGGGTTGTTATTGATTGCAACCAAGGAAAAGTTACTCTTAATGTTAATGATAAAGAGCACACTATTTATTTTCCCAAGAAGATTGATAAGAAATATGGTCTAAATTCAATTGAAAATATTGAGACCATCAAGATTGGAGAATTTTATTGTCCCATTCCAGTACCACCAAAAGAATATGAAATTATTATGATTGTGACTATGCCTATCAAGGTTGAGGTAACATAATTATTTAGTGATTAGCAAAGTTTTTCTTCATATGAAAATTATTCTGGTAACAAGACTTGATCACCCTTGTTAACAAAATGATTTTTAATGAAGAGGACAATGATTTCACTATGTTTTCACCTTCCACATTATGTTTTCACCATGTTTACATCTGTTATAACATTGCTACTTGAGTACAATCCTGTTTTCCACCATCCTTATGCATGTTTTCCTGATGTTTTCACCATGCTTACTGAAGTTATGCATGGTTTCACCACCCATAATTTTTTTTTTACCACAACCACCTTTGTTTTCTTTGGATATTCTTCCATTAGAGTGTCATAGAACCTTTGTAGTTTTGGTTTTGGTTTTTTCCACGTTTTCACTTTCGTTTTCCTGGTTTTCTTTTATTATTAAAATTCTGGAATTACCTCAAAAATAAAGTTTCTCGAAAATTCCAGAAAAATTATAATAAATGAGGCAGAAAGCCAGCTGGGAGACCCCAGGGGGACCCACCAGTCAGAAACACCCTAGGGTGGAGCCAGCACATGGTGTGGGGCCCCCTGGCCCTCCACTTACTCTCTCCACTGCCAAAGTCTTCTCTCTCACCCCAAAGCTGAAAACATTTCCTGGAACCCATGTTCTTGTTGTTCTTCCTCTGGATTTTCGATCTCCTTCTCCAGCCCATCATTTGTGCTGATATTTGGTGTGTTTGATCTCCGGTATGTGACTCCTCCGATGATCCAAGTAGAATTCTATTTAGTGAAGTATTTCTTGAGTATTTTGGTACTGTTGGTGACAGCTTATGTGAGTTTGCATGCTTGATTTGAGTGGAAATAATATATTTTTGATGTATGTTTAGCTCTCATATAAGTCCCTATGGTAGTCTCCACCTTATAGTTGCTTGAAATTAATTTTTCTGATGATTGTTGAAAAATTTCAGAGATGGATAGTTATAATTTTGGAGAGATATTTAGCAGTGATGCTCCTAGAAGGACAAGGACCTCACGCTCATCCACTTCAGCGAGGCCATCGTATAATGAGGATGTTATGGCGTCAACTATTGACGGTGCAGAAGATGATGGTATTTTTTACCCATATAGCTTTCCTTGCCATACATTTTTAAGAAATGCAGGTCTTTTAGATGATTTTCTTATGCTTATTGATAGAGTTGGCCTCACCAACTTTATGCGGGTTGAAAGCCCTCAATATGCCATGCTCACAAAAGCTTTTGTTAAGAGCTTTAAATTTCAGAACACTTAATATGGTCCAACTGTTGCATTCAAGTTATATGGTAGTCCTATTTCTTTGTGTTTGGGAGATTTTTGTGCTATTATAGGTATCAACGCCACCGGGACAACAAGCACAATTCAAGATAGACCAGCAGATCTCCAGGTGATTTATCGAGAAGTCACCAACGATGATGGTCGCTCATCCCAACGTGGGAAGATAAGGAACATTCAACTTCCTGCTCTTAGATACTTTCCTTACTATATTGGTACTAGTATCCTTGGTAGGGAGAACACTAGCACTATTTCTAGTTACCACCTTGCTTTCATAGATGTTGCGCTGAACCGTAGCATAAAGTATAACCTTGGTGCACTTGTTGCATGCCACCTTGCTGCTGTTGAGCCTATTTTTTGTGGCATTATTGCTACACGTGGCGCAACTGCTTTGCATGTTCCCATTGATCCTAATGATGAAATAATTGCTCCACATAGGCTTAACCTTGCTGCTATGAAATTCCATCAGTTTGTCACTTATAACTCTACTATTGAAAATTTAGTCTATAGAGTTTTATATATGGATGGAGAAGAGCGGAAAGTTACTTTGCTGCAGCCTGTTTTGTTTAAGATTGACAGGTCACCATGGTCGATCTCCAAGGAGCAGATAGACGAGCATGTGAGCACCGTGGAGTTTTATCGGCAGTAGGAGAGGCGAGACGCGCCTCCCGAGGACCGCAACATGCAGTATACCGGCGCATCCTCGAGCACATATCAGGAGGAGGATTGCTCCTCGACATACTACGGGGGCGGTACCTCATGGTCCCCTTGGTGATTGATCTCCACTTAGGCCAAAAGCCTAAGATTGGGGGGAGGTATACCGACATCACGCTCATTTATATATCATGATTTGTCGGTTCTTTGTATATCCATGTTTTCTTGTCTTTCACTTATTTTTGTTTCTTTTGCTTATTTTTGTTTCTTTCTCTTGTTTTCGTTTCTTCCATTTCTTTTGTTTTTCTTATTTTTTTCGCTTTCCAAAATACAAAAGGACCAAAAATATTTATGTTGTTTCTCTCTATTTGTCTCTTTAGTTGGTTTGCTTTATTCTTTAGTTGCGTTTTTATATTCAAAAACCCAAAAATATTTTTATTTTGTTTGTTTGCTTGCTTTCTTTTGTTCTTGCTTTATTTCGAAAAAACCAAAAAGATTTTTTGCTTTGTTTGCTTGTTCTCATTTGTTTGTGCTTTAATTGAATATCCCAAAAATATTTGTTGTTCTTATCTTGTTTTGTAAAGTTCAGTGCAGAGTTCAACAGTCGTCCGTGATTCCATTGGAGCTTGGTTTTTATTATATATTATTCAAGCCACAAGTGAAGAGAAATAATGACGATCTACGACAATTCAAGTATGGTGAGAGGCTGGTTTGAATTCTATTTGCTTTCATTTTTGTACATATATTTGTCTATGTGAGCATGCTTAGTTTGTTCGTATAAGATATATGTGACTTAATGGTTGCTTAATAGTTTGTGCTCTCTCATGTTTTGTTCCAACTTATTAATAGTAAATGACATGTCGCATAAATATTTGTTCGCATTATTCTATTCATGAGAAGAGTATGACATTGTGGTAGCCTCCTCTGATTGTTTCATTTGAATCGACTTGGCACATGCTCACGCATGCTAAGACTGAAAACAAAAGTCAATAAGCCTCGATGATTTATTTTGCCTCAGAGTTCTAGTATCAATTTTATGCCTCAGTTAATTTTACTTTGTCGCAAACATGATTATGATAGTTGTTGCTCTCTTGATTGTCGCTCCCTCTCTATTGCTAGCCTTCACCTGTACTGAGTATGAGCTCTACTCGTGCATCCAAATCCATGAAAACCAAAGTTTGCCAAATGTGTCCACCACACCTACCTATATGTGGTATTTAACTGCCACTCCAAAGTAAATTGCTCATGTGCTACCTTTAAAACATTCTAAAAATCACTAATATTTTGTGCCACTGTTCTAGCTCATGAGGACGTAAATAGATAATCTTTATCTCACTCATTGATTGAATTTCACACCCCTAGACTAGTGGTTTCATCCGCTTATCCAAATGATAGAAGAGCTGGCAGCGGGGTGCCCAGCCCCAAATTAATACAAACAAATTCTCTTCACTATTTTTGCCCCTGATTTATCAGTCAAAGCATAATTGTGTAAACAAAAGAGAAAGAGAGATGATATTCTACACCAGTTATGTCCTTCACCATGGGAGCCGCTCTTGTGAATCCAGTTGGCTTGTGACGTACTGTATTGTCTGTTTACCATTCATTGACATAAGCATACACCACTCTTAAAAATGTTCTCAATATCTCTGTTTAACAAAATAAAAATCTCTAGCACATGAGTGATCCATGCTTCCCTCTGCGAAGGGCCTTTCTTTTACCTTTATGATGAGTCTCCGCCACATTCTTTGAGCACTTTCTTGAGAGCATAATTATCATTCTGAGTGCAATATGGTTGTCCCAAATCACGGTTTATTGCGGTATAATATTGATTCTTGCATCTTTGAAATCTTTACTTCTAGTCTTCCTTTGAACTTCAGAGGTGCCCTGGCATTTATGTTTTGCCCCACACTTAAGGGCAAGGGAGATACCACTTTATCAGATCCTATTATAAATACTTCAATCTTGCAAATAGTTATGCTTCATGTTGTTCATTATTAATATGTTGTTATCTCTTCATGGTTTGCATAGATATTAAGTGACAGTATCTTGCATGTATCTCATCATGAGAATAACTAAGTATCTGATCATATAGTGAGTATATTTACATCATATGAAACAAATGTGTTCGTAAAATCTTTTATCGCACTCAGTTGTCACTGAATTGCTTGAGGACAAGCAATAAGCTAAGCTTGGGGGGAGTTGATACGTCGAAAACGTATCTCCTTTTCCGAACACTTTTCTTACTATTTTCCTCTAAGCCCGTGTGTTTTGGATACAACTAACACGGACTAACGTTGTTTTCAGAAGAATTACCTTGGTGTCTTGTTTTTATGCAGAAAAATCAACTTTCGGGAAAATGCCCAGAAAAGAGCCCATTGGTGTTTTCACCCTGGAAGACTCCGGGAGCCAGAAGGGGGCCATGAGAGGAGCCACGGGGTGGCCACCCCCCGGCGCGGGTCCCCCTGGCCGCGCCAGCATAGGGTGTGGGCCCCCTAGAGCCCCCCTCGGAGTCCCCTTTCAACTACAAGTAGCCTCCAACCCTAAAACCCGAGGGGGTTTGTCATATTCCACAGAAACACAACAGAGCGCCGCCGCCATCCCGAACCTCGATTCGGGGATCAGAAGTTCCTGTTCTGACACCCTGCCGGGACGGGAATTGGAGGAGATCATCACCACCGTCATCACCAACGCCTCTTCATCGGCCATCCATGTTTCCCCCATCCATGTGTGAGTACTTCCCCGCTGTAGGCTAAAGGGGGTGGTAGGGATTGGATGAGTTCGTTCATGTTATAATGTCGTGATTGTTAGGGCATAGTGCCTAGGATCCTCTATTAGTGCTATTGACATTGTTGCAACTTGTTATGCTTAATGCTTGCCACTTTGGGCCCGAGTGCCATGATCTCAGATCTGAACATGTTATTGAATCACGATGCTAATTATTGTTTCTTGATCATACCTGCAAGTTGTTTACACATATCGTTGTCCGGAACCCGAGGCCCGAAGTGACAGAAATTGGAACAACCGGAGGGGATGGCTGCGATGTGAGGATCACATGTGCTCACGGAGTGTTAATGCTTTGCTCCGGTGCTTTATTAAAAAGGAGCACCTTGATTACGAGTAGTTCCCTTGAGGCCCCGCTGACACAGGCTGGTAGGACAAAATATGTTGTGCAAGTTCTCCTTGCGAGCACGTACGACTATTTATAGAACACATGCCTATGATTACTTAGTGCTTGGATGCTTTATCTTATTTATCTGCAATGCCCATGACATGATCATTATTTGAACTATCTCATCCATGCAACGCCTGTTCATCTATCCCCATGCCTACAGTATTTAATCCCGTTGTTTACTTCAATCACCACAGCTGTTGTTTTCATACTACTGCTGTTATTATTTCACCACTGTTGTTGCTATAAAACTGTTACGACTGATAAACCACTGCGAACTAGTCAACTTTCAGGTGCAAGTGAATTAACAACTCACTTGTTAAGGCTCAATAAATTTGGGTTTTACTTCCCTCAAAGACTGTTGCGATCCCCTGTACTTGTGGGTCATCAGCGTGACTTAAGTGACCCTCCACTGATAGTCGGCCATCTATAAGCACTTCTCTTCTAGTGCCACCATCCTCTTTCTTGAATATGGATGTAAATGTCCTACCTTGTAATTGCCCTAAGATGATATGTCTGCCCCCTCCCCCGGACTGCCGTAGTTACAAAAAAGAGAGTCTGGCGTCAAGAAAAGATTAGCTCATTAAAACAATGCTAAAAATTGTTGTAATAGTCTATATTAGCAATATAAAAGGTGCAAACACTCTACAAGTAATCAGAAGTGACATGATATCTTGCCCTTTTGATTCCCCCTATGGTGTTGTTATTTCATCCATACTTAGAATTGTGATGTCATTTTATGCACAAATTGACGTCTCCAAGAGGGGCTCTCAAATATAATTTCTACAAAGGAGAAACCATGTACTCATATTATTAGCCAAGACATTTACGGAACAATAGAAAGGAATTTCAGATAAACGAATTATGTAAACACAAAACAGAACAATAAAACATAATCTATTGCATACGTAAGATTGGTTCCTGCCAACCACCGCAAAAATATGCACAAATTTTCGGTTAAATATCTAACTTCGGCCATTGTTTAGAGTTGAATTTTGTTAGAATTAGAACTTGCTATTAAAGAGAGAAATATTTAGTTTTTTACTAGATTAGACATAATCCCTCCTTTCAGGTGTTGAATTATTTTTTCTCGGTGTTGACTAAAATAAGCATAACTTTTGCCAACAGAGTCTGTTTTTACGAACGCCCACTCAAATTGTAAAAAAAAACATGTATTGGAAAATTCTTGTGGAAACTAAAGATATATAGGGCCTTGCCCTACTTGGAGCACCGCCCCTGATTAACATAGAAATAATGGATGAAAAAAAAAGTAAAGTCAGCAAAAAAAGAACAATTTTTTTTTGGTATTTCCGGATTTTGCATTCAATGTGACACGCGTCGGTTGGTGGTAGATGGCCTCGAATACCGCACAGTTAGACCAAAAAAAGTCGCTTTGTAGGACAAGCTACATGTAGCCCTTTACTTATTTTTTGGAATAAAAAATTTGAAATATCAAAATATTCGAAAAAGAATCATAGAGGTTGACAATGACGTATTCTATCTTGCTGTAAATTTTGAACATGAAATAGTTTGTATTATGGCATACCAAAGATGACAAATCCTATAGATTAGAAAGTTGTGGTAGTTTGCACGGTTCATCATCTCATATCAAGATATTTTTCATTTTTATACAGCAAAAAATACAGAATATTTCACATTAAATTTTTGCACACGATAGAAGGGTCATTGTTATCTACACGTAGGATATATTCCTTTTCATATTTTGTAAAACTTTGAATTATCGTTTTTGACGTTTTCAAATAACAGACAACCACGTGTAGGGACACTTCTTTTATGCTCATGCTTATGTAGAAGCAAGCTTATAAATTTTGGCAGGAATAATTAAGCTCCGGTGGGGAGAAACTTCTATAAACTGACATTCCCCTTCTTTTGGGCTTATGGTATGTGTTGAACCATGAAAAGTCTGTACTGCCCTTGTTCTATAATTTTAAATGTGCAAAATTGAGATATGCAAATGATGGTTTTGTTCCGTACATATCCTGAACTTGGTCAAATTCAAATTCAGAAAATTGTTAGTACGCTCTAATCCGTCATGTACACCACGAGCAGTTCGAGTACATGTCCTAGCTGGGCAACATCGCCACTCGCACAGATGGTTGGGGTCAGATTCGCGATCAATTTATTTATTTTCGTTGCCCAGCCAAGCGTTATTTGTGGAGGTGGCATTTGCTTGTAAATATCTGTGAAAGGAGGGGCACCACGAAAAACCGGTTCGACGCCCAGCCAAGCGTTATTTGTCGCCCAGCCAAGCATTTGAATTCGACGCCCAGCCAAGCATTTTGCGATGCGCACCCAAAAACGCGTGGATTTTGAGATCAATGCAGCAGGGGAACTTTGTGGACAGCTTGTGTCTGGATCAGTCTGTCGCTTTCTCATCTAATTGGTCTACAAGCTAGAGGCGAATCCAGACTCTTGATAGAGTTAGCCGGCGCACTGGATTCGGCCAGCGGCTTTCGCCTCTTTGTCCCAAAACAGACCCGCGCCTCGCGCGCGCGGGCTCCCAAGTCTCTTTCTCCCAAAACAGGACTGCCAAGTCTGTCACACAAACCATCGTTGCCGTGGCCTATATAAACCTGTGGATTCCGTTCGTGTTAAGCAGCAGCCGCCTGCCACCTCCTAGCTACCCGAAAGCAATCCGATATTTCTATAGCAATCCGTTCCTCCACGGCGGTGGCTTCCTCGCCGACAAGACCAACAACTGCGACTGCGCCGCAAAAAGTAAGCGCTGCAAAGCTAGCTTCATTAAGTTCTCTTTCTCTTAGCTTCGCATGACCGACCACGCCCGCTCTGTGACAGGCTCGACGACGTCTTCCTTCCCCATCATGGCGATGAAGGCAATCAGGGACACACTCTCTTTCGTCCCGGGCGCCGGCGATATTTACCAGGTCCACCATCCACCGACCGCCGGATTTTTTTTTTTTGATAAAGGGCTTTATTACTAAAAAAGATTCAAGCATTACACGCTGCCTCTGCATCGTGAAATGCACACAGCCGAAAACGGAATACATTATCGATTGAGCAAAACGGGCGTAGGTCGAGGTGACCTTAATTAGCTTCGCGTTTTCTTTACCTGTGCAGATTTCTGAAGCCACAGCCACGGAGCTGGAGACCGTCCAGGTGGTTCCCATCAACTCTGAACCATCACAGCAGGTGAGAAAATTACGTTTCATGATCGTCATTTCTCTTAGCATGATCAGTATGTAGTTTCGGGAGAATAATATATTTGAATCCTTTTTTTTTCGATTCAGTGACGATTTGATACAGATCTGCTAGCTACTCCCTCCATTCAACAATAGATGACTTCCACATATCTATATATGGATGTATCTAGACACTAAAATATGTCTAGATACATCTATATCTAGATATGTGGAAGGCATCTATTGTTGAACGGAGGGAGTAGATACGAATGGTATGCACATGGATAGTTATTTTTTTCCGAAGTATATCAGATGGATAGTCGTGCTCAAGAAACACATGGATAATTTGTTTTCGGATGTGTATATAATATCCCGTGTTCCAGTGATTCTGAAATATCATAACCGGACCATTACGTGTTTCAAAATCATCACATACTCATAGAGATAGACAGACACGTAGATCTACTATTTGCTATATACATACATCCATTTCAACGACACATATTTTAAGACGGAGTGAGTATATATTATAAATTCACAGATTTATCTTTTCTCCAGTCCATGCATTATCACGTTCTTAATGAAACTTCATGTACGAGTAATGAAAATATGAGCATATTTTTTGAATTTCATGAAACTTGTAAATATAATTTTCATATCTAAGAAAAGGTTAAGTGCTCACCTGAGATCCACGAACCACACGGTCTTTTTTACAATACAACCTAAAATGTCATTTTTATTTTTTCGATAAAAGGAGTTCAAAAGTGCTTCAAACGATAGAAAGTAGAGAGCTTAAATCAGTATTTAATAGAAAAATGTACACAACACAAAACATCCAAGTTTGAACAAAGTTCTTATTCGTGCAACAGAAAGTAACAACTTCGGGTTTATGATGTCATATCCATAGGCTGTGGCGTAATCAACTTGAATACATGGGTCAAGTACCTGATTTTTTTTGTTAATAAATATTTTAGCCTACACGAAATAAAAAGAGAAAAACATGGATATATTATTTTCTATTTAAATTGACAGATTTATTTATGCTTTTTCTCATCGTCTGTCTTCCTTTATGAAACCTCATAGACATGGTGAACATGCTTTTCAATAGAATCTGATAAAAAAATTAAAAGTAATAAACGATTAGATGCTTACTTATGTTACACCCGATAGCATAACAACGATGAAGTTAAACAAGATCAAACCAACGGGGACACGAGATTTTAACGTGGAAAACCCTTCCGATAAGGAAGAGAAAAAACCACGGGCGCCAGCCAACAATACTTCACTATTTCGGGTGAGATTGCAAACGCGTCGGGTTTACAATGTGAATCGAACGCTTCGGACCTAAGCCTCCGGTGATGGGCCTCGCTCCGCTCCGTCTGAACTTTCCTTTATATATATATGAATTTGGATCACCACAAAATAACAACTTATGCACATAATCCAAATGTGTCGACCTTCTTCTTATAAATAGTTTTGCTCATTCTTTTCCTCCTATTATTTCTAGCCCACAATGTAACCTCTTTTTTGTGTTGATCCGTTTTAGAGAAAAAAGGGGTTGCTTCCCCTCCCGACTCCCCCTTTCCATTTTTATTATATAAAACTAGAGATCCAGTTGTGCCATGCTCAGAGCTAACTAAGTGCAACTGTTCAAACATAACAAAAACAAGTTCGCCAGAGAAATTAAAAGATCCATATGACTGGAACAGAGACTATCTATTACATTTTTCATTACAACGCAGAAAAATTGGTTCGTCGCCTCCACCAAAATTTGTGCAGGAGCATAAACTTCGGTTCAGGGAATACCAAAAGAGCAAACAAAAAAATCTTTACAAATTTGTACGTGGAGATGGTAAGAGGTAGAATACCACAAATATGTTTGCCTTTCAATATGAGCTTGTACTCTTTCACAACATGTTACTTCTACTCTTTCATGGCTCGCGAGCTTTCATAGTCCGAGACACAAATTTCCAGGAATAGATTTTGACTAATTAATAAGAAACATGTATGACTATTTTAGTTTACTTTAATTTGTAGGCGCAATTTTACTTGATTACTTCCAGAACGGGGTAGGAGCTAAAAGGCTTAACATCAGATACATATGGTGGGTCGAATGAGTTGTAAACTAGTTAGATGGGAAAAAAGAGCCACACTAATATGAAGAATAACGAACCTTTTAGATGTAATTAATTGCCTATCTATCACATGTCTAAATATGCGTTATTGAGTCGAAATCTGGCCATGTGAAAAAAGTGTAGCTTCACTTGTTTTTATTTTGTTGTGATGAAGCTACTTCACATGGTTTGTTTCCATGCTCTTAGCTACTATCGTTCCTCGTATTTGCATTGCTGAACTACTGATGATATGTGAGGCTGCATCCATTGTGCAGGGTGATAACCATGGCAACCCTGGGATCAACATAAACCAGGCAAGTGAAAACCTGCCCACTCACAAGAGAGCGATAAAGGTGATTGTGCGTGCCATCTTAATAGTTGGCATGCTCACCATGATTGTTGATGGACGCACTTTGCTCTACAAGCCGGCCAGTGGAGTACTGTTCAGCCATAACAAGCTCGCCTACAATGTCACCCTTGCCATAATTTTCGCCTTCGGAGTCGCAGAACTTTTCATTGGTATTTTGATTTCCATGTCCTGCCTCGGTTACATGCGTCGATTATGGATTGGGGGAATTGTGCTATTCCTTTCAACTTGGCCACTTGTTGGAATACTCAGCATCAGCGGGTTGGCTTAATGTGTGTCATGGTTAGTAAACTCCTTAAAGCTATATATTTTTTGGTTCTTCATAAAATATATAATTAATGCATTTAAAGAAAGAATTCCACAACACACACTTGTTTTGGATCGTTTCTTCAAGGGTCAAGATGGTATATATGGGATTTCATCAAAATATTACCACACATATTATTGGGTGGGGCAAACTTATTAGATGAAGGAAATACAAAATATTACCACACAGATTATTGGGTGTGACAAACTTATTAGATGAAGCAAATGTTAGAAAATATACTTATCCAAACAATGATACCAAATATATAATTTTAACATAGTCTATTTGTGAGTGTGTCGTAACGTTGTGGCTATATAGTGGCAAACACTAGGAATATGATATGTCTCATGATTAAGATTTATGTTCCTACATTTAAGCTCCTAGCTAATATGCTCTTTACAAAATGTTATCTTTATGCAACAGGGGCATCTCTTGGGCTAGACGGTGATCCGTCTACGTTGGCAAGTTGTCGGATTGGGTGAAGGGTGCAAGTCAGATAGCCAACATCGTTCCCTTTGTTCTATTTATACTATTGTATTTTTGGGTTTGTTGTTAAGCTGTTTCCGGTCTCTATGTTAAGTTGTTCCCCCCCCCCCCCCCCCCAAATTATTTTGATAGTTTGTTGATGAAAAAAATACTATTGTATCTATTTTTACGGGTAAGCAGCTCATTTTGTGGATATTGCAATGGCTCAAAATTGGCATCTTGTACAAGGAAAAAATGGGTACTAGTTTGATTATTTATCCCGAAATCTGTGAACAACTAACCAAGGCCAAAATATGACACGGTATTTTATTCACAGCATGTTATATTTCAGCCGTATCAAACACATGAAACAATAGCAATAATAACAGTGGCAATTAAGGGGAGACAATTAACCCAACAGCCTCTTATATATGTTACAATAGATGAAATGAAGAACAGAAAAGACAATAGGGGAAAAGAAAAGATCAGAGAGGTTGAGTACCTGGAAGTAGATCGGTGTTCCCGGTGTATGTTCTTCCTCTCACCTGGTGAGGCAACGCCTACCTACCTCACCTTGTTTGCCCTTGGCGCTGCGTTCTTCATAGGCTCACTCTTCATTGTCTACGAGCTCGGATGCCATCCACCCTCAGCAGATCTGTAACTGAATCGAATCAGGAGGAGGAGCTGGTGGAGCGGGTCAACGGGTGTATAGCAGACTTTGGAGGAAGATGGAGTACAGCGATCACCTTGTGGCTCCTAACGTATACTAGATCATGTAGGCGCGCGTTGCCGCGCCCGTCAATTAGGTAAATAAATGTTAGGAACATATAGTAGATTTTGGATTTTAACATTTTCAAAGATATTCCAACATGTTGAAACGAAGAATGGAAAAATCTAATAACAAGATTGGTTGGTAGTTACATCCCCATAGTGATAATATAATCTCATCAATATTTGAGAAAATTCCACTTCATTTAGCATAATCATCACCAGGATCCTTTAAAACCAACCTCCGATTTTGATGGCAAAACCAAACTACAGAAAAATAAATTGAATTGAACAAGGCTATGGTCGCCTTGGTCTAGTTCTCCAGATCTACCACACACTGAGAATTTTAGAAGAACGAATATATCATCTGGATGATCATCGGAAATAAGCAGAGCTTCAAGTCACATATTCCACAGTGAGAATTTCATGTCGGCGCGCGTTGTTGCGCCCGTCGATTAGGACTATAGAATGTTACGAAATGATAGAAATTCATTTGGATTTGAACTGTGACGTTTAATGTGGGAATGTGGTAGTAACTGGCTTCCACCATCAATGTTAAAGGAAACCGAAAGTCGAAGCTGAATTTTCATTTGCATGTTTTGTTAGGTTATATTGCATCTTCTTTGGTAGCACGTATAATTTTTTGGGGATAATTAACAAGGTGCCCTCAGTTGGCACCACGACCTCAGTTTTACCCCTAGCGCCGAATCGACCTCAGTTTTGCCCCTAGTCAGTGCGCAAGGACTCCTTTCGCTGCTCCCACCGTTATTTTCGTCCCCCCGTTAGGATCCTGACCTGTGGGACCCATCATACAACCGTTGGCGCGGCCTGTGGGCCCCAGCAGTTGAGCGTTGGCGCGATTTGTGTGCCCCATCTGTTTACGGTTGGCGCTGCATGTGGGCCCCACCTGTTGACCTTTCCTTGCGGCCCAATGTCACATGAGGCCCAATGTCAACATGTAGACTACACATTATCCATTTATATTTATTAATCACTACATGCAGACTACGCATTATCCATTTATTAAACCATCAAATTATTCGTATTAATAATATAAAATATACTGTGCTCAACTCAAATTTTTTATGTTATCTTAGAAAACATAATGCAGCTCTTTTAGAAAATATTATTCGTTAAAGCACATCAATTATATATAAATTTTGTTTACAATGTGCAGATTTTAAAGCGATGATTAGAAAGGATAAAACTTCTAAACAGTGGGTACATTGGACAAATATAAGAACATAACTTTATATAGAGGGCTTATATATAATTAAACATACTTAGAAAGGATAACTGGCCCCACTTTACATATATTCAGTGGGGCCCGATAAACATTACATTTAACTAAAAAAAAAAAGGGCTAGCCCTAACTGCTCCCGCTCTGCATGCATGCGGGAGCCCTTCCCGCGCTCCGGCGCCGCCCTACTTCCTCCACTCCGCCGCCCGGATCTCCATCTCCTGCTTGATCCGGGCGCTGCGGTTCTCCGCCCGCATCCTCTCCTCCTGCCTCTCACGGGACCGCTTGATGCTGGCCCGGAAAGCCTTCGCGTCCTCCTTCGCCTCCTTCTTCTCCATCGCCTTCAACTCCTTCTTCTCCAGCCGCTCCAGTCTCTTGAGGCGGAAGTTCGTCTTGGGGGAGATGTCCGACGTCTTGGTGGTGGTGGAAGGGACGGGGCGGTGGACGAAGGGCGGCGTCGGCGATCGCTCCCGATTGGGAGAGTCGTCGACGGGAAGCACGATGGGCAGGACGTCCAACTCCGCCTCGGGCCACTCGGCCTCGTACCAAGCAGAGCCTTGGGGTGGTTGTCCTCGTCGGAGACCGACTCCGGGCTTGAAGGTAGTGAGTAGGAAGACATTGTGCGTTAGGGCTTGAAGGGAGAGAAGGGCAAATGGCTGGAGAGGGATGAGAATATGGAGGACGACTGAAGGAATATTTAAAGACACGATTAGTAGTGAATTTATTTGGGTAGATGAAGCAAACTGTGTGAAGACCTTGGACGCAGTGTATTAGAGTAGATGCATGGTCAAAGCGGTGTAGAACAGGCATAGGCGTAGGCGTAGGCCGGACAGCTATTGATACGGAGTACGAGCGCGTGTGCATTCGTCAGTCGAAGTGATTCGACGTTGCATGCGTGTATTAAAGACGGGAAGAGAAGAAAGTCCAAAGTCTCCGCCAAATCCTGCCACGCTGCATATGCATTGATGCGTATCTGAAAACTAGGCGTGGAGGGCTGCGTCGCTGCAAATGCGACGCGACTCGTGTTTCTGAAACAAGGCGTGCAGGGCTGCTGCAAATGCGACGCGACGTTAACTATTTTCTTCTTCTGCCACGTTTTTTTTTTTTTTGAAATTTCTTCTTCTGCCACGTTGTTTACTCTGGAAAAAAGGCGTGCATGCACCAGGCTGGTGAACGGGGCCGTTACATTGAGACAAAACACCCAGTCCATGCACCGCTTCATTTTCGATCGTTTGATCGTAAGGAACGGTGCAGATCGAGTCCATGCATGCAAACTACGGCGGCAACGGCCGGGCTGCAGACGCTGAGACGAGCGCAATCTTGGACATACAAAGCACACAACACACCTATACTAACATGGTATGGCACCCCCTAGCTTGTGTTGGGATCCAGACGCTCCGTAGCCCCCTCCCGGTGAAACCCTAGCCCCGGTGGAGAAATACCGGACTTATACCGGTGGAAAAACACGCGGTAACAGCGTCGAAAGGGGGTAGCAATGTGGAACTATTTGCTTGGTTGTGCTAGGATAGCCCATAGGAACACAAAACAAAAAAGGTAGAACCCACCTCTTCGAAGATTCACGGTGTTTGGTCCGATACGGGAGTTTCACCCTGTAATCGCCTACGAGAGAGAAGTGGATGCCGGTGAAGCCGGGTCACACCCCAGAGAGCAATCTTGGACATACAAAGCACACAACACACTTATACTAACATGGTATGGCACCCCTAGCTTGTGTTGGGATCCAGACGCTCCGTAGCCCCCCTCCCGGTGAAACCCTAGCCCCGCTGGAGAAATACCGAACTTATACGGAAACACGCGGTAACAGCGTCGAAAGGGGGTAGCAATGTGGAACTATTTGATTTGTTGTGCTAGGATAGCCCATAGGAACACAAAACAAAAAGGTAGAACCCACCTCTTCGGAAGATTCACGGTGTTTGGTCCGATACGGGAGTTTCACCCTGTAATCGCCTACGAGAGAGAAGTGGATGCCGGTGAAGCAGGGTCACACCCCAGAGAGCAATCTTGGACATACAAAGCACACAACACACTTATACTAACATGGTATGGCACCCCCTAGCTTGTGTTGGGATACAGACGCTCTGTAGCCCCCCTCCGGTGAAACCCTAGCCCCGCTGGAGAAATACCGGACTTATACGGAAACACGCGGTAACTGCGTCGAAAGGGGGGTAGCAATGTGGAACTATTTGCTTTGTTGTGATAGGATAGCCCATAGGAACACAAAACAAAAAGGTAGAACCCACCTCTTCGGAAGATTCACGGTGTTTGGTCCGGTACGGGAGTTTCACCCTGTAATCGCCTACGAGAGAGAAGTGGATGCCGGTGAAGCCCGGTCACACCCCAGAGAGCAATCTTGGACATACAAAGCACACAACACACCTATACTAACATGGTATGGCACCCCCTAGCTTGTGTTGGGATCCAGACGCTCCGTAGCCTCCCGGTGAAACCCTAGCCCCGCTGGAGAAATACCGGACTTATACGGAAACACGCGGTAACAGCGTCGAAAGGGGGTAGCAATGTGGAACTATTTGCTTGGTTGTGCTAGTATAGCCCATAGGAACACAAAACAAAAAGGTAGAACCCACCTCTTCGGAAGATTCACAATGTTTCCACCTCTTATTCTTTGAAATCTCTAGTCTTGTATTCGAGGAATCTCATTTTAGTGATGGATTTCGTTCTAATGTTTATAAATCCTATTTATATTTTTACTAGACTTGTATTAGACCTATATAATGCAATTCCGAAGCCCAAAAATTTATTGGATGAATATTCGTATTATTTATTTTCTTTTGAATAATAATGGTTTTAATCGAAAATCGTAAATAAAACAAGTTTAAAACATCAAATGAAAAAATAACTTTGGATCTTTCTTAGTCACATCAAAATGAAGCTTTGGTGAGATTTTGACCTTATTTGAGTTCAAAAGGTTTGAAACTCATCTCATTATCTTGAACTCTCTACTAGACTGTTCAAGATATCATATGTTACACAAGGTTTTTTCGTTCCATTCTTTATAAGACAGGTTTATATTTTTTTCTCGTTACTATATGACATAACACTACTATGTGCGTCGCCAATATATTTTTTCGATTTTTTTTGAATTATTTATGCTCATTTCAAGCTTGGTCAACCCTCTGTTTGACCAGCCGAAAAGCTTCTAGAAGGAAAACAGAGATTCGACCTGGGCTGTTGGATCGACGCCTTCTAGAAGGAATCGTGCATCGGACGGATGCGCTCGCAGCCACAGCGATCCGCGAGACGTTCGTTCTGCGCTCTGATTGGTTGGTACGTTGGCCACAGGGATCGATGGTTCTACATATGATTTCTTTGCTGTTAAGTGTTATAAACCATGTTATTTAAATAAAAATATAATGAAACTTCAGATTTACTACAGAGATGATTTTTATCAGTTTTACATATGATTTTTCTATTAGACCATGTTATTTAAATAAAAATAGAAAATAGAAGAATTATTCAAAACATAATGAAACTTCAGATTTACACTATACATGTAGAATAGATGTCTAGGAAATTCATTTGGTTGATTTATAAAATATGCCAAAAAATGTTGAAGCATAAACGGGGGTATTTACCCTAGCTTCGGACCTCATTTGAAGCACATTTTCACGAGAATTGAGCGATGGTTGCAAATGAGCATAAAAAATTCAAAACAAATCAAAATGACATGAATCCAACACACAACGTTGTTATATGTGATATAGTTGATCCTCAAATTTCTATGGATAATTTTGGCAAGGTTGAATTTTTCATGAAATTATAAACGGGGGTATTTACCCTAGCTTCGGACCTCATTTGAAGCACATTTCTCACGAGAATTGAGCGATGGTTGCAAATGAGCATAAAAAATTCAAAACAAATCAAAATGACATGAATCCAACACACAACGTTGTTATATGTGATATAGTTGATCCTCAAATTTCTATGGATAATTTTGGCAAGGTTGAATTTTTCATGAAATTATAAACGGGGGTATTTACCCTAGCTTCGGACCTCATTTGAAGCACATTTCTCACGAGAATTGAGCGATGGTTGCAAATGAGCATAAAAAATTCAAAACAAATCAAAATGACATGAATCCAACACACAACGTTGTTATATGTGATATAGTTGATCCTCAAATTTCTATGGATAATTTTGGCAAGGTCGAATTTTTCATGAAATTATAAACGGGGGTATTTACCCTAGCTTCGGACCTCATTTGAAGCACATTTCTCACGAGAATTGAGCGATGGTTGCAAATGAGCATAAAAAATTCAAACACATTCAAAATGACATGAATCCAACGCACAACGTTGTTATATGTGATATAGTTGATCCTCAAATTTATTTGCTTAATTTTGGCAAGGTCGAATTTTTCATGAAATTATAAATGGGGGTATTTACCCTTGCTTCGGACCTCATTTGAAGCACATTTCTCACGAGAATTGAGCGATGGTTGCAAATGAGCATAAAAAATTCAAAAAAATTCAAAATGACATGAATCCAACGCACAACGTTGTTATATGTGATTTACCCTAGCTTCAGACCTCATTTGAAGCACATTTGCCCAAAATTTTGGAATGACTTAGTTCAACATGCATCATATATACAACATTATTCAAACATTCTTTTCGCTTTTAATCTACATTCTGGCTCGTGATTGCGTTCAGAAATACTCAAAATTAATTAAAAACGCGAACTCGTTGAAATAGGCTAAAATTCATAGATTCGACGATAGTTTTACAGAAAGCTAGACGGCATAATTTAACTAAAAACATTGAAAAAACTTTAAAAAAAAAACTACGGTTGCCCGAGTCGTCCTCTACTCCTCTTCGTCGTCCTCATCGCTGTCGTCGTAGGCCAGCATGCTGGAGGGCCCCGCCTCGTGGTCGTTCTTGGCTAAGGGCGATGGGTTCGCCAGCGTAGCGATCGCATGCCGCTCCGCTCTGCCTCGGATCCGCAGCCGGTGCAGCTGCGCCTGCTCGGAGGGATGGCGGCGGTCCCGCCTCTCGCTCTGCAGGGCAACCTTGCGCCGGTCTCTCTCGTACAGCGCGACGACCGCCTGCTGCTCATCCGACGCCGCGGTTGCGGCGAGCTCCCGGTAGACCTGGCGCTCCGCCTGCTCCCTCTGGTGGGTCTCCAGGGATGCACGAACAGCGGCAGCCTCGGCCGCTGCCGCCGCCTCCTTTAGCCAGGAGCGGACCGTGTGGAACGCCTCCTCGTTCCGCCATGTTTCGAACGAGTGGACGGTGGCGTGCTGCTCGGGCCAGATAGGCTGCATCCGCCTGAGCCTCGTCCAGCGCGGCGCCTCCTGCGGCGGCTCCTGCTCGGGCGCCGCCTCCTCCGGCGGCTGCTGCTGCTCGGGCCCCGCCTCCTCCTGCGGCAGCTGCTGCTCGGGCGCTGCCTCCTCCGGCGCCGGCTGCTCGTTCTCCTCGCCGTCATTGTGGCCCCGCGTCGCGGTCGTGGGTCGGCAGTACAACGGCGAGTTGCGCCATGCACGGAGCCGGCGAGGCATCGTCTCGGGGTGTCTGGTGAAGTGCGGCGAGGGCGATGAGAGTTTGTGCGGTGAGGGCGAGTTTGTGCGGTGAGGGCGAGGGGCCTTTTGTAGCCCTGGCGGGTCATTTACTGCGACGCGCGTGCCGTTACTCCGGCAGACTTTGAACAACCAGGGGGCCCACGGTTTTTCCACAAAAAATTCGTGTGGACTATTCAGCGCAGTCAACTAATTGCGCGGTCCCACCTGTAAGCTCCGGATGGTTTCAACGAACTTGGCAGTCCCACCCGGACCCACTTCGCGAAACGGAGGTCTGACTCCTCGGTCCCACTTCGCGAAACGGAGTCGACTCCAAACTTACC
Organism: Alopecurus myosuroides; assembly: GCA_028641055.1. Taxonomy (NCBI): domain Eukaryota; kingdom Viridiplantae; phylum Streptophyta; class Magnoliopsida; order Poales; family Poaceae; genus Alopecurus; species Alopecurus myosuroides. Next base: position 25,930 of record JAPCYS010001356.1, on the reverse strand, counting down.
GTTCCAGCCTCTCCATAGTAGTTGCGCACAGACTAGGGGCAAAACTGAGGTCGATTCAGCTCTAGGGGTAAAACTGAGTACAAGTGGTCCGCTATGGGCAATTCGATAAATGACCCAATTTTTTGTGAACAAAATGATACAAGGATTTATGTAAAACATGTGAAATGAAATAAAAGAGCTTCCAATCGGACACTGATTTCTTTGCAAGCAACAATGTGGTACGAAAACAAGAATCTCAATTAGTAAATTGACTAAGGAAGCTGCTAAAAACGCATATCCAGTATTTCAGTTGTTGTTTAAGTGACATAAAATAGAACAGCTGATGACATAAAGCACTAATGGAATCTCAATTTAAACACTTGCCATTGCACTGACCATCCATAGGTTCAGCTTTTCTCCAAGTAATAGGTTCAGCTTTCCCTAAGTAATAACAGGAGTCAGCAGCAAGTTGAATACCTAGGTTAGCTGCTTTTGAAGTCTCCATGAAAATTTTCATGAAAGTTACTTCTGAAATGAGATAAGAACAGAGTGATATTGGGCAAGAAAAGGCACCGTATTTAATATTCTGCAGCTCTGAATGATTGGATACAGCCAACACTGGATAAGAAGAATCACAAAGTGAAGCTAGTCAAAATATATATAGCATTGAAGCATAAAAAAATCAAAATATTTTTCTTTGCATTCCAGTAATGGTAGGAGTCAGCTCAGCAAGTGAAATACTTAGGTTAGCTGCTTTTGATTAGTAAAACCTTGGTAAAAAAACCATAAAAGTTACTTTTGAAATAAGATAAAAAAAATCGAGTAAATATTAGACAAGACATGGTCAGCATTGGATGAAAAAAGAACATAATGAATGTAATCCGTCTTGCCTTATATCCATATGCGGAACTAACTGAAGTTTACCAAGATAAGAGATATGCAAAAAAAGTATGGTATTGCTTGACAAAATGAGCAATTTCTGATCGAGTACACAATGGATTCTTCCGCATAAGTGATTTGACCTTATAGTATTTTTCTTGTTGAATCTCTCTCCTTTTCTTCCTTGACCTGCAACATCATTCTGAAACCTTGAAACATTCTCAAAATACCGAATGCCTACGCCACCAACAGACAACAGTAGCAAGTTAGCAGTACTCAGTGCAAAGTTCAGTACAATGCCCAGGATAGCATAAGGCTTTCAGATAAAAAAAACGTGGAAACTATATACCTGGGTTGGTAATATTTACATACGTAATTACCAGTGGAACCTGAAGGCTGAAGCAGCTCAATGAGACCGTGTGTTGGGTATAACAGAGAATATGATGACCAAAACAGAAATCCATAATTCCATATATCCATCTCCAGTGCGTAGCTCAGGGGGTAGTTCACGGCCTGCAAACAAACAATTTACTCCTGCAGAATCACAGCATGCAAACAAACAATCTACTCCTGCAGTCTCTATCAGATGTCGGATAAACGATTTGCCATTGCATTAGCTGCCATTATATCTGCAGAATCACTGTGTACCTTGAATTGACGACGCTTGAAGGCTTACCAGAAACACACCCAGACGGAACCTTCACCAGCTCCCGTGCAGCCTCCCAGTCTGTGGTGTCTCTACCGTACCTGCTGGAGCCTGGTGGTGGAAAATACATGGCTTTTAGGAGAGCTTTGTTCTGCATCACAGAAGTTGGCGGACCTTCCTCGCCGTCCTCCAGACTAATCTTGTTCCAACAAACAGGTGGCGACCCTGATGCTTGACTGCCCGACTCGAATGTGGCGGCACAGATTCAGAGTGCGGACCCCCGGCTGGCTTGAATCGGCGCAGAACTGTCTGACGCCCGTTGCCGGGTTGAGGAAGAAGACGTCAGCGGTGTTGATGTACGGAGAGAGGTGGAGGTGGTCGCGGCATCGGCGTCGTGTAGTCAGTCGGCTGGCCGGTCAAAGGAGAACGCGCCTGTGCGCGTGGTGGCGCTCCTAGGACACCAGAGAGGCGGCACGCGTGGAAAATAAGGAGCCATGACGAGCAGCGTACGATGGACGCCGGCTGCGGGGAGACATTCATAGAGGCGGCGGTGCCATTGGAAACTGCAAGGAGAAAGGGTTCACCTCTCGTCCATACTTCACTCGCTTGCCCTATCGAATGCCTGTTCGGGCCTAGGTGGGCTTTAGTGGCAGGATTTGGCCCTAATTAACCATGGTATGCTAATTTGATGTGCCGTGTAGCTTCCGCAGGGATTTTATAAACGGCTGTGATGGAGAGGGGCATGGATCCGACGGTCAAAGACAGTAACGGGCTGAGAGGGCTACCTTTTGTCTCAGTTTTAATATCCCTAATAGACGACCGTTTCGCGTTTTTGTTTTTCTGTAACGTGGGAAGGCCGGTGTCGCTGCAGCGGCGGTGCGGCCCAGGTTGGCCTAAGAAAGCGATCGAGCGTGGCCCAAGTTTGAACCCTTTGCATGGATCGATTCTGTTCACGTACGGCTATTCGTCGTTTCACTATTTACCCCTTTCAGAACTCGTACCATGGCAGGTGTTTTGTATGCGACCTTTCGTTGTCCCATGGTAGCAGGTCTCTCTGCAAGACTGCAAAGGGTCCTGGATATGGATGAATGACCTGATGCAATGGCGGTTGCCCCTGGGTAGGGTTGCAAGCGGCCTCCCACTTTGTCCTGCAAAATCTATCAATTAGTTTATAAACAACTCATAATACTAGCTGAACAGAAATTTCCGTTGGCTACGGTGCAGGGACTGACCCGTACGGGGTCTGACCATGCACCGTTGTTACTTGACTCAGGGGATGCAGCTCATTATGGGAATAGATCGGTCTTTTCCTTTGAGCTGGTGTGGCTGCGTCAAGAAGAGCTTCGTGCGATGGTTAAAACCGAATGGCAATCCATTTATGTGGGCCGTACGCCTGTTGAGAGATGGCAGCAAAAAATTAGACATCTCCGCAGTTTTTTTTGCATGGATGGGTAAAGAACTTGAGTGGTGAATATAAGAAGTTGCGGCAGAGGTTGCTATTTCTTACTGATGAACTGGATTTAGAGGAAGAAACTGCTCCTCTTAAGAAATGCAAAGAAGGAAGCTGATATTTATTTGGCCAACCTTAGATGGGATGAAGACTCCAAGTGGTCTCAGCTGGCTAAGGTGTGTTATATCCAGGAACGAGGGAATAATACTAGGTATTTTCACCTCATGGCCAATGGAAAACATCATAAGAAAACGATATTTCAATTGGAGCAGGATGACGGTACCATTGTAGGGCAAGAAAATTTGAAATTCTTCATCTCTGAATATTACACAAAGGAGGGAATAATACTAGATATTATCACTATGAGAAAAATGGACCGGGGCCCATAGTTCACTAGTGGTGTCTCTCCATAAAAGATAGATAGCATGTTGGGTAAAAAATTACAGCTAGGCAATTGACAGATATAAAGGTTGCACCGTAGTGCATATGCATGACATGATGATTACTATGTGATTCATGCGGGCATTACAAAAAGATACATAGACCGTTATCCAACTTCATCTAATAATCCACCCTCAGAATGTCTTCCGAGGAAACCTTGGGTATTAAGTTGCAAACAACAGATAATTGCAGCAAGCAAAGTGTGTAATGTAAACAATGTAAACATCATTGTTTTCTCCCTAATGGCAACAACACATCCCCCACCGGTTACGTTTCTGTCACTCGAGCGTGAGTAAAAGGGAGGCATGAACCCACTATCTAGCATAAATACTCCCTCTTGGATTCACTAGCATCTACTTGGCCAGAGCATCCATTAACAACAGAGAGCATGCAAGATCATAAATAACATACACACGAACAGAACATGATAGATTGATAATCATTGGACATAGCATTCAATATTCATCGGATCCCAGCAAACACAACATGTAGCATTACAATAAGATGATCTTGATCATGTAGAGAAGCTCACAACATCTAAACATAAGGCATAAAGAGGACATAACAACCATCTAGCTACTGCTATGGACCTGTAGTCCAAGGATAAACTGTTCACGCATCACTCTGGAGGCGAGCATGGTGGTGTAGAGCCCTCCGGTGATGAATTCCCCCCCCCCCTCCGGCAGGGTTCCGGGAAAGCTCGAGAACCCTCCCGAACAAGGGTTGACGATAACGGCGGCAGCGGAGGTTTTTTGTGGAAAATGCTTTTTTATTTAGGGTTAACCCTTCGAGGAGAATATATAGGCCCGAGGGCAGCGTCGGTGGGCGGCCAGGGGGCCAACACCACCCCTGGGCCCGGCCAAGGTGGGGCGCGCCACCCTATGGTTCGGGCTCCTGTGGCCCACCTCCAGGTCCCCTCTGGGCTCCGTGCGCGCGACAGATTTCTAAGACTTCCGGGCTTTGAATCGTCCAATTCCGAGAATATTTCCAGAACAACTTTTCTGAAACTAAAAACAGCAAAAAACATGAACTGGCTCTGTGGCATCTTGTCAATAGGTTAGTCCTAGAAAATCGATAAAAATGGCATAAAGTGTATAGGAAACATGTAGCATATAGCATGAAAACAACATGGAACATTAGAAATTATGGATACATTTATGACATATCAACATCCCCAAGCTTAGTACTCGTCCTCGAGTAGGTAAACGATAAAAACAAATAATTTCTGAGGTGACATGCTACCAACATAAACTTGATCATCTAAATTGTAAAATCACATGTAAAGCTGAGATCATAGTACTTTAAACACATGCATGATAGATATAATTTTAACAATGAAACTTAGCAATCGCATTGCATCATGAAAAGTAACACAAATAAAAGATCCTGAATAATAATGCACTTGAAAGTTATACGCTTGTCTCGGGCATAAAGAAAATATAGCAAAGTGATATTTCGCGTGTCCTAAAGAGTGGGGCAAAACATAAATGTCAGGACACCTTCAAAGTTTAAGTGGATGACTAGAACAGATAGTTTGAGAGCAAGTATTAACATGATATGAATCAATCAATAATAAATTTTGTTACAAATGCACATTAAACTTAGAATGTCAACTACGCTCTCTCAACTGTGCATAATGTTAGAAGATGGAGACTCAAAATAAAAGTAAAAGAAAGGACCTTCGCAGAGGAAAGCGGGGATTAAGTCATGTGCTAGAGCTTTTTATTTTATTAAATAGAGGTATTGAACACATTTTTTAGAGAGGTGTAGGCTTATGTCAACGAATGGTAAATGGAAAATACAGTACATCACAAGCCAACTAGACCTTACAAGAGTGGCTCCCATTGAAGGACGCTACTGGTGTAGTAGATTATCCTTCTTCTCTTTTGTTTACACAATTAGGGCTCGCTTGGCTCGTCGTTGAATATTACGGGCCTGTAAAACATTTCGGAGGTTCTTCATTGTAGCTCCGTATTTTGAGCAGGACGTGGACAGGTCCATAATTTTGGACGGGGGTATCTGCTAATAAACTGTGAGGCAATCGGGCCCTTATGCTTTGACTGATAAATTATGAGCAAAAATAGTGAAGAGAATTTAGTAGTAACCAGTTTTGGGGCTGGGCACCCCGCTGCCATCTCTTCTATCATTTTGGATAAGCGGATGAAGCCACTAGTCCAGGTGTGTAAAGTCCAATCAACAAGTGAGATAAAGATTCTCTATTTACGTCCCCATGAGCTAAAACAGGAATAATTTTATAAGTTTTAAAGGTAGCACATGAGAAATTTACTTGGAGTGGCGGTTAAATACCACATGTAGGTAGTTATGGTGGACACATTTGGGAAACTTTGGTTTTTGGAAGTTGGATACACGAGTAGAGATCATACTCAGTACAGGTGGAGGCTAGCAAAGACTGGGAGCGAGAAATCAAGAGAGCATAATGGCCATAATAATGCATAGCGACAAAAAAATTATTAATCAAATTATAAATGGTATTACAAGTAAAAAACTAAATGATCATAGAGGCTATAAGTGACTGGTTTGTAGTCATAAACATGGTGTAAGCATGCGCCAAGTCAACCAAATAAATCATTTAAAGGAGAACACCACAAAATTATGTTTCAGTGTGATAAAAACAACTCATGGTTCTTTCAATGGAACATCAAGCACTCTCAGCTATTTGAGACAAATCATGCTACAATAACAAATACTAAGCATACAATTAAAATAACATCTAGCATGACATAAAAAAGTCTAGCCACAGTCCATACAATCTTCTTTTTGCACCGTTGTAAGCGAAAAATTGTACTACTGCTTTCCAACACCAATCATTTTATATGGAGAAAAACTCTCCAAGAGATATAGCAATGAGACAAGAGAGTACTAACATAACTCTACTGAAACTAACAGCTCTGAATAAGAGATGCATGAAAAACATGAGCTAAAAAATATTGCAGCAGGTACAAGAAAAAACTAAGAATATGAGCATAACGAGTATTCATATGAAAAACCGGAGCGTGTCTCTCTCCCACACAAGAATGCTAGGTTCCAACAATATTTATTGCAGCAAGGAACACAAAAGAAAACAAAAATAAAACAAAATAAATCAAATAGACGCTCCAAGTAAAATTCATATGATGTGACCAAATAAAAATATAGTTTCACTAGAAGTGACCTGATAAATTTTTGATGAAGAAGGGGATGACCAAGAAATCCCCAAGCTTATATGCTTGAGTCTTCTTAGGATTTTCTGTGATGAACCACGGGGGCATCCCCAAGCTTTGACTTTGCACTCTTCTAGATCACATTATATCACCCTCTTCTCTTGACCCGTGAAAACTTCCTTCACACCACACTCAAAGTAATTTGCATTAGAGGGTTAGTGCACAATCAAAAATTCACGTGTTCTGCATGGACATAAGTGTTATTAATACTTTTAAACATTAGCTACAGTCACTGATCTTTCGTGAAACAAAGAAATCCACTCGACATAGTAAAAGAGAGAATGCAAGTGAAAAAAGGAAGAACCTGTCAAAACCAGACCAGTCTGTAAAGATGAATTTTTTTTGGGTCAAAACCAGAACAGTCTGTCAAATCGAAAAACGTAAAGAACGGAAAGTTTCGGAATTAGCTGAGGAATAAGCACAAAAAATTTCAGGTCATTTTGAACTTTCTGTGATTTATACGATTTTCAACAGTGAACAGCAGAAATCTGTTTCCTGCGCAGAAATCCAAAACTAACACCAACTTTTGCTACAAACTTTACTTAGCACAACTAATACATGAAAATAATGATACAAAGGAGTTGCTACAGCAGTATACAACACCTTGACTCAACGAAAACAAAGAAAAACAAAGCAAAAATAAAACCATGGGTTATCTCCCAAGAAGTGTTTTTCTTTAATGCCTTTTAGCTGGGACCAGAAAATTAGAATCAAGTATTTTTAAGTGAAGAAGCATCTAATTCAAGACAAGAAAACTCCTCAATAATGCATTTTATTTTATCTAAATGAGTTTCTGAAGTTCCTCTCTTAGAACTTTTAGGTTTACTATTTTCATCAAATAAATTTTCAGGAACAATCCAGTCAAAGTTCTTCTCTTGGGCTTCGTGCAGTGCTACTAATTTAAAGGGAATTGGTATTTTCTTCTCCTTTTAATTTTTAGGTTCAGCCTTTTCAATAGAACCAACAACATTTACACATGAGCCTAGCATATTATCACGGTCAAAAACTTTTCTAACTTCTATAGCAACATCTCCAAATTCTTTGAGCATAGTTTCCAAGATAAAATTTATTTTTTCAATGTCTTCAATGTTATTCAAGTTAAGGAACATTTGCTGCAGTATGGCGCGAAGGTTAACAAACCTAGCTTCTAACATGTGAATCAAAGAAGTTGCAGCAGTTTCATAATTCAGAGCAAGTTCTACTATGGATTTTTTCTCAAACTTTTCATACTCACTAACATGATTAAAAAATTCTTAAATGCTATCCTTCCCAAGTATAGATCCACTACCTACTGGTAGATCTTTCAGGGTGAACATAGGGAGCAACATGATGGACAATAAAAAGCAAAGTAACACAAATAACTATTATAATGAGAACTAATTTTTTTTTGTGTTTTTTATATAAAGAAACAAACAATATAAAATAAAATAAACTAAGAAAAACTAAACAAATTATAGAGATTTGAAGTGAGAGACTCTCCTTGCAGAAATTATTTTTCTTCCCGGCAACGGGGCCAGAAAATATGCTTGATGGTGCATATCTTGCACTCGTTGGGAAACCCCAAGAGGAAGGTATGAAGAGCACAGCAACAAGTTTTCGCTCAGAAAGAAACCAAGGTTGAATCGACCAGTAGGAGAAAGAAATCACTGTCGAAGATTGATGCAGCTGATGTGGCAGGGCGAACTACCGGTCTAGAAGCAACATGGAACCTACACAACACAATCAAATCACTTTGCCTCAATAAAGAAGTGAGGCTGTTAATCTCACTGGTTTTGCTAAAAACAAAGAGGTTAAACGTATGGTGTGGAAAACAGTAGTAAAACAATAGTAACAGTATGAAAACATAGATGGCAGTGGTTGTATTATCAGTATGAGGAAAATGGACCGGGGTCCATAGTTCACTAGTGGTGTCTCTCCATAAAAGATAGATAGCACGTTGGGTAAACAAATTACAGCTGGGAAATTGACATATATAAAGGCTGCACCGTAGTGCATATGCATGACATGATGATTACTATGTGATTCATGCGGGCATTACAACAAGATACATAGACTGTTATCCAACTGCATCTAATAATCCACCCTCAGAATGTCATCCGAGAAAACCTTGGGTATTAAGTTGCAAGCAACAGATAATTGCACTAAGCAAAGTGTGTAATGTAAACAATGTAAACATCGTTGTTTTCTCCCTAATGGAAACAACCCATCCCCCACCCTTCTGTCGCTCGAGTGTGAGTAAAAGGGAGGCATGAACCCACTATCTAGCATAAATACTCCCTCTTGGAGTCACTAGCATCTACTTGGCCAGAGCATCTACTAACAACGGGGAGAATGCAAGATCATAAATAACATACACATGAAGAGAACATGATAGATTGATAAACATTGGACATAGAATTCCATATTCATTGGATCCGAGCAAACACATCATGTAGCATTACAATAAAATGATCTTGATCATGTAGGGTAGCTCACAAGATCTGAACATGATGCATAAGAAGGAGAGAACAACCATATAGTTACTGCTATTGACCCGTAGTCCAAGGATGAGCTACTCACGCATCACTCCGGAGGTGGGAATGGTGGTTAGCAACGGAGGGAGTAATATCTTTTTTGTTAACATGAGTTTTAGTTTGGAACCTTTAGTTTTAGTTCGAGCATTATGTCACAAACGCAAGTTTTAGTTCATTAGTGCAAGTGTAAGAATTTCTTAATTGGTCTTGTGAGCTTCCCTACATGTTATTAACTATACTTTCATTGTGATATTAATACCTTTCACCTGATCTTGAGTGTTAAGTTCTTTTAGTTTTAGTTTGAGAATTATGTCACATACGTGTAAGAATATCTTAATTGATCTTTTAAACTTCCCTACATGTTAATAATTATACTTTCATTGTGATATTAATACCTTTCACCTGATCTGGAGTGTTAATTTCTTTTAGTTTTAGTTCGAGCATTATGTCACATACGGAAGTTGTCGTTCCTTGGTGTAAGTGTAAGAATTTCTTAATTGTCTTGTAAACTTCCCTATATGTTAATAACTATACTTTCATTGTTATATGAATACCTTTCACCTGATCTTGAGTGTTAAGTTCTTTTACATTTGACCTTTAGTTTGAGCATTAGGACACATACGTCGGTTTTAGTTCATTGGTGCAAGTGTAAACTTAGTTGGTCCTGTTAACTATCATGCAAGTTAACTCGATATCAACTTATATTTATGGTTTAACATTTTCTATTCATAATGCATGCGGTATTTGTTTATCGATGACTGTATGGCATCTGGTTGGCTCTGATTTTAACTTGTACATTGCATCTGTTGTATATTGCATCTGCGGTGGGAATAATCTGAAACTACATTGTTAGGTGCATAATGTAATAAAAATGTTTGTATGAGTATTTCACCACAGTTCCCCTAGTGGATCCTCTGCATACTACATTAAACATGGTATGTTCTATGTTTGTCCACTTACTAATGCAAAGACACATCTTTGTTTTTTATTTCTGTAGTGGTTGTAAATCTGACACTCTTTTGCAGGTTACCATTCTACATTGATATTGTTTCCAACTCTCCAATGTCTAGACAAGAGGAGCTGATGCTCACAAAACATCTTGAAATTCTTTTGCTCTAGGTCCAGTGTGCTGTGAGATGGATGAATCTGCAACCTGTCCAACTTTCATATGCAGAAGATGTCGGAGTTGTTCCTAGGAGGCATCATCCTAGGCACTCTAGATCCTGGGAACTTCATGGATATTTTCCGGATATGAAACCTATTGTGAAGGCTGACTCAGATGCTTTACAGAAAGAGAAGATAGACAAGAAAATTGGCCTAATTGAGAAGTATTCCCGTGAATTAAAAGTAGAAATTTCTTTGGGAATTCTGCACAATCATTCGACTGACGAACATGTCAACAAAATCTACTCAATGGTGGATTGCATGGATAAAAATTTGATAGTAGCTATGAAATCTGGTGGTAGTTCATTTTTCTTTCAATGGTCACATGCAGATGATTAAAATGCCCGATGGAGCAAAAAAATATGCACATAAATTGGTTCAAAATTTAACCAAGGATTTCACATTTGCTGAGGTTGCCATCACGCTTGCACGTATTCTTTAGCCTAATAATGTCAGTCATTTAATGTCGTTTGGTCGTATAATCATTATGTCTTCATTGTAGGTTCTGCTGCAGATGTAGTAGGGACATCCCCTCTACACTTTGGTGCGATCGGGACTGAAACGTCCAGTATCTCTTTGTGTTATTTTTGTTGGTTTAATCAAATTCTCTTATTATTTGTTTTAAACGTGTCCTTCTATTTCGACAGCAATTCTGAATAAAGATTTTACATTTGAGAAGTTAAAGCTTAATACTTATAGAAAATGTCCTGATGCTTGCGTTGGGAGACCCCAAGAGGAGGGTGTTATGAGCACAGTGGTAGGAATTTTCCCCTTAGTTAAGAACCAGGGTTCTCAATCCAGTAGGAGAAAGAGGACCTTCGGAAGGTTGATGCCACTGATGGTGGTGCTGGCGCTTCATCGGTGTCAGCAACAACGTGGAACCTACACACAACACAACCAAAATACTGTGTCCCAATGGTACAGTGAGGTTGTCAATCTCATCGGTCTTGCTGAAAACAAAGATTAGACGTATAGTGTGGAAAACATTGTATGCTTGCAGAAAGTAAAGAGAGCCGGAAATTTTTGTGGCTAGCACAAAGTAAAGAGAGATAAGCAAAAACTTTTCTACGCGGTACTTCCAAGATCTAGCTGAGGTGGACGGCCACAAGCATTGCCACTAGACGCGCAGGTGCAGATTATCGATGAAGCACGTCGATGCAGTCTAGTCCCACGATCCGATCCAGTCGATCCATTCCCACGAACATCGAAGTGCTGATCGTACAGAACCTCTGCCGGTATCCACACGTACGAGGAGGAGCTCCGACGGCGGACTACTAGGTCCAGTGCGACGTCTGGACTGAGTGGGGCTAGGGTTCCCAACGCATGGGAGTGGAAAAAAATGTGTGCCCGCTGGGCAACCTGCGCCCCTCTTTATATAGCGAGTGAAAGTGGGATTCACAACGCTTGTGGCCCAATCCCTCCGTGAGTCCAACTCACTAATTCAGTCCATTTTCGGTTCGGGTCCAACCCGACCATTATATTTGCTCCCGGTTTTAAGTGTGCGACCCTGCAGGCTCATGACGACTTGGACACGATTAGAGTCCGACTCCCAATCGATCAATCGGTAGCGGCTCCTAGCAGAACGTGCCGACTCCCAAGTACCATAGAGTCATGACGACATACCTTTCAGTGTGACTTTCATCTGAGTCCCTTTTTCCTCACGATATACCTTGTCGGACTATAGGAAAATCATCGTCATCCCTTAAATAGTTCAACTCTCTTCTCAGTCTGTGATATATGATTCATCTGACTAACTCTTAGTCAATAGACATAGTTAACACTTAACTGAGTCGCGCATGGCCATGCTTACGGAATCACATCACTCGAGAGGGCGCAGAGAATATCTCTCCATTCGAAGGGGCAAAATCCCATCTTGATTATCCATATCACGCAGCTTGCTTCTCATTCGACCCGAACTCTGCCTTTATAACTGCCTTGTCACGGAATAACGTTTAACAGAACCTAAGTCGGTGAGCCACAACTAAGATTGTGCGACAACCTCGGGTCTAAGGATTACATTGATTGAGACATGCAAATGACGACTTACTCGTTGCATCTCAATATGGGTCTGTCCGACTTGCTAAACTCTTTAGCCAAGTCTGTGAATGTTGGAATGGCATCGCCATGCCCATGACAAGTGGAACCGAGTCATCAGCCAACACTCACATTAGTCTTGGGTGTGTGTCCAGCACAACCTTAATGACGAAGGACAATTTAGCATGAACAACATGAATACATAGTTCCACAATCGAATCACATATTCAATGACATATATCAGATGTTCAAAACAAGGACGACTTAATAACTTTATGAATACATTGGGAATTACATCATACATGATTTCCTCTAGGGCATATTCCCAACAGTTTAACAGTGTGGAAAATGGACCGGGGTTCATAGGTTCACTAGTGGTGTCTCTCCATAAAAACATGCTGGATGAACAAATTATAGCTGGGCAATTGACAAATAAAGGTTGCACCATAGTGCACATTATAACATGATGACAACTATGATATTAGTGCGGGCATTACAACAAAATACATAGACTGAAATCCATCTGCATCTATGACTAATAATCCACCCTCAGGTTATCATCCGAACCCCCTTAGGTATTATGTTGCAAGCAACAGATAATCGCATTAAGCAATGTGTGTAATGTAAGCAATGATTATACACGCGGGTACTCTCACCGATGTTTTCATCCTAATGGCAACAACACATCCTCCCCCTTCACGTTTACGTCACTCGAGCAAGGCAATGAGGAGGCCTGAACCCACTATCAAGCATAAATACTCCCTCCTGGAGTCACTAGCAAATACTTGGCTAGATCAACCACTAGCAACGGAAAGCATGCAAGATCACAAATAACATATGCAATAAAGACTATAATCAACTTGGCATAAGGTCAATATTCATCGGATCCCAGCAAACACAGCATATAGAATTACATAAGATCAATCTCGATCATGATAGGCAGCTCACGAGATCTAAACATGGAGGCATATGAGGAGGAGACAACCATCTAGCTACTGCTATGGATCCATAGTCCAGGGATGAACTACTCACGCATCACTCCGGAGGCAGGCATGGTGATGTAGAAGCCTCCGGTGATGATTTCCTCTTAGGCAGGGTGCCGGAAAACAGCTCCAGAACCCTCCTGATCTAGGGTTGACGACGACGGCGGTTGCGGAATATTTTCGGGATTTTTGCTTAGGTGCCTAGGGTTTTCCATCCGGGGGGATAAATAGGAGAAAGGGCAAAGGCGGTGGAGGAAAGGGGGCCCACACCTATAGTTGGCGCGTCTAGGGGAGGCCGCGCCACCCTATGGTGTGTCCCCCTGATGCCCGTCTTCGACTCCTCTTCGGTGTTCTGGATGCTTCCGGGGAAATAGGCACTTCGGGCTTTGTGGGGTCCAATTCCGAGAATGTTTCCAGAAAAACTTTTCAGAAACCAAAAACAGCAGAAAACAGGGAACTGGCACTTGGCATCTTGTTAATAGGTTAGTCCCGGAAAATGTATGAAAATGCTATAAATAAGGGAGAAAACATGTAGCAATTGGCATAATATGATCATGGAGCATCATAAATTAGGGATACGTTTATGATGTATCAAGCATCCCCAAGCTTAGTTCCTACTCGTCCTTGAGTAGGTAAACGATAAAATAATAATTTCTGAGGTGACATGCTACTATCATAAACTTGATCAATCTAATGTAAAAGCATATGCACGCTGAGATCATAGAACTTCTAACACAAACATGATAAATAGACCTTTAAAATAAAGCATAGCAATCACTTTGCATCATGAAGAGTATCTTAAATAACGGTTTTGCTAAATCTCAGTCGACTGAGATTTTCTTAAGTCTCAGTCGATTTTGAGAAAAGTGCAACCGTAGTTCAAAAAAAAGTGCAATTGCACTTTTCTGGACAGAAAAGTGCAACGGGTTCGGTTGCACTTTTCTGCTCAGAAAAGTGCAATTGCACTTTTCTTTAAACTATAGTTGCACTTTTCTAAATTGACTGAGACTTAAGCAAAAATTAGTCGACTGAGACATAGGCACTCCCCTTAAATAAAGGATCATGGATAATAATGCAAAGAAAGATAAACGTTTGTTTCAAGTATAGAGAAAGCATGGCAAAGTGGTATTTTGCTAGTCCTTAAGAGTGGGACAAAACATAAATGCCAGGACACTTTCAAAGTTCAAGAGGAAGACTAGAACAAATAATTTAAAAACAAATAATATCACATCATGAAGTAATTATTGATGTTTATGGGACAAATGCACATACAACTCAGAATGGCAAAAATTCTCTCTCAACTATGCATAAAGTTAGAAGATGGAGACTCAACATAAAAGTAAAAGAAAGGCCCTTCGCAGAGGGAAGCAGGGATCACTCATGTGCTAGAGCTTTTTATTTTATTAAACAGAGGTATTAAAAGTTTGACATTGTGGGGGAATGTCTATATTTTAGGAGGGGTGTGTGCTAGTGTCAACGAATGGTAAACAGACAATACAGTATGTCACAAGCCAACTGGATTCACAAGAGCGACTCCCATGGTGAAGGACGCAACGGGTGTAGAAGGTCATCCCTCTTTCTCTTTTGTTTACACAATTATGCTTTGACTGATATGATCAGGGGCAAAAATAGTGAAGAGGATTTGTTTGTATTATTTTGGGGCTGAGCACCCTGCTGCCAGCTCTTCTATCATTTGGATAAGCGGATGAAGCGACTAGTCTAGGTTGTGAAATCTAATCAAAAAGTGAGATAAAGATTCTCTATTGACGTCCTCATGAGCAAAAACAAGAACACAAAATAGAAATAATTTTGAAAGTTTTAAAGGTAACACATGAGCAATTTACTTGGAGTGGCAGTTAAATAACACATGTAGGTAGGTATGGTGGACACAATGGGAAAACTTTGGTTTTAGGGAGTTGGATTGCACGAGTAGAGCTCATACTTAATACAGGTGGAGACTAGCAAAAGACTAGGAGCGACAAATCAAGAGAGCATAAGAGCCATAATCATGAATAGCGACATAAACATCATTAATCAAAGCATAAGTGGTACCACAAGTTCAAAAAACTAAATGATCATGG
This sequence comes from Alopecurus myosuroides, assembly GCA_028641055.1. Taxonomy (NCBI): domain Eukaryota; kingdom Viridiplantae; phylum Streptophyta; class Magnoliopsida; order Poales; family Poaceae; genus Alopecurus; species Alopecurus myosuroides. The sequence continues at coordinate 10,539 of JAPCYS010001356.1, read as the reverse complement.
AGGCTATTCGTTACTGGTTCATAGTCATAAACCTGGTGTGAGCATGCGCCAAGTCAACCAAATAAAACATTAGAAAGAGAATACCATATATTGATGCTTTACTATGCCAAGAACAACTCATGAATCTTTGAAAACATATTAAACGCTCTCAGATATTTAAGTCTCTTCATGCTACTCAATAACCACAAGGCTTTAAAACTAAAATAACATTTAGCATGGCATGAAAAAGTTCTAGCCACAGTCTATACAAGCTTCTACTAGTACTGTTATGTATTCTAAATCAAGCAACAGTTTTCTTTTCCCAACAAGCACCATACAACATATGTTTTAACAAAAATAATCTTTATGATACAGAAAGCAAACATGAGAGTACTCAAATAATACTACTAGAACTAATAGCTCTGATAAGAGATGCATGCAAAACAGGAGCTAATTAAATGCAGCTGCCAAATAGAGACTAAGAATACAATGTATTCTCATGAAAAAGTGGAGTGTGTTACTCTCCAATAAAACAATGCTGGGGTCCGACCAATCTTATTATGAAAATAAAAGCAAACTGAAAACAAAAATAAAAGACTCTCCAAGTAAAGCACATAAGGTGTGACCGAATAAAAATATAGTTTCACTAGAAGTGACCTGATAATTTGTTGATGAAGAAAGGGATGCCTTGGGCATCCCCAAGATTAGACGGTTGAGTATTCTTGGAATTTGATGGGATGTACCGCCAGGGCATCCCCAAGCTTAGGATTTTCACTCTTCTTGATCACATTATATCATCCTCTTCTCTTGACCCTTGAAAAATTCCTTCACGCCAAAATTCTCACAATCTTCATTAGCAACGTTAGTGTAATCGAAATAATAAACTCACATGGTTCAGTTTCAACAGAAGACTAGCACTCAAAAACACATTAGATACTATTACAACTTCTTTTAAAACTCTTTTTCTCAAAAGAACACCAAAAGAAAGAGATTAAGATGCAAATGCAATTATTGGCAGAAATCTGTCAAAACAGAACAGCAGGCAGAGATCATTTTTTCGAAAAATTTGTGTTGTTCAAATCAAAAAGTGGTCAACTAAGAAAATTTGCGTATATAGCCCAGTATAAGCACAAAAAATATCAGGTTATTTTGAATTGTATGTGATTTTATACGTAATTAACAGTGGACAACATGAATCCGAAATATAGTGTCAACTTTCCACTAGAGGCTTTACTTGGCTCAACAAAAACACAAAATAAAAGATACAAAAGAGTTGCTAAGGAAATAGACAACACCCGGTGCAAAGCACACCAAAGAAAACAAAGGAAAACAGAATGAAAACAGAGAAATAAAACGGATTGTCTCCCGGTAGCGATTTTCTTTAACGCCTTTCAGCTAGGCCTAAAAGATCAACTCAAGTATTTTCAAGTGAATAAGCATCAAAACTAAGCTTAGAAATCTCCTCAACAATGAATGGTATTTCATCTATAGAAGTTTTTTATGTCCTTTTCAGCACTTTTAGGCACACTACTTTCATCACATGGTTTTGCAGGAACAATCCAATCAAAATTCTTTTCTATAGTTTCATGCATTCCCACCAATTTAAAGGGTATTGGTACTTTAATTTCCTTATCGTTGGCTTTACCCGGTGTGGTATTAACCTCTACACATGAGCCTGACATCTCAAATCGATTAAAAACCTTTCTAGCCTCAATAGCAACAACATCAAATACTTTAAACAAAGTTTCTAGGATAAACTCTCTTTTTTCGTTATCCTTAATGCTATCAAGGTTGAGGAACATTTGTTGATTGTGGGATTAAGGTTAACAAACCTAGCTTCTAGCATACGAACTAGAGATGATGCAGCGGTTTCATAATCCGGAGCAAGTCCAACTAAGGATATATCCTAAAATTCCTCATGCATACTAACATAATTAAAGAATTCTCCAATATTATTTTTCCCAATTATATCACCGCTACATACTGGTACGTCTTTCAAGGTAAACTTGGGTAGAATCATGATTAGAGATTTAAAGTAAGAGTAGCAAAAGCAAAAAATAACAGCAAGCAAATAAATATCAGTTATAAAGTAAACTATTTTTTTGTGTTTTTAATATAGAAAAGAAGAAAAAAAACAAGACAATAAACAAAATAAAGAGGTTAAGAGTGAGAGACTCCCCTTGCCAGAAGACTTCCTTCTCCCCGGCAATGGCGCCAGAAAATATCCTTGATGCTTGCGTTGGGAGACCCCAAGAGGAGGGTGTGATGAGCACAGCGGTAGGAATTTTCTCCTTAGTTAAGAACCAGGGTTATCAATCCAGTAGGAGAAAGAGGACCTTCGGAAGGTTGATGCCACTGACGGTGGTGCTGGCGCTTCACCGGTGTCAGCAACAACATGGAACCTGCAAACAACACAACCAAAACACTTTACCCCAACAGTATAGTGAGGTTGTCAATCTCACTGGTCTTGCTGAAAACAAAGATTAGACGTATAGTGTGGACAAACAGTGTATGCTTGCAGTAAGTAAAGAGAGCAGGAAATTGTTGTGATTTGTTTAACAGTGTGGAAAATGGACCGGGGTTCATAGGTTCACTAGTGGTGTCTCTCCATAAAAATAACATGTTGGGTGAACAAATTAGAGCTGGGCAATTGACAAATAAAGGTTGCACCATAGTGCACAATATAACATGATGACTACTATGATATTTAGTGTGGGCGTTACAACAAAATACATAGACCGAAATCCATCCGCATCTATGACTAATAATACACCCTCAGGTTATCATCCGAACCCCCTTATGTATTAAGTTGCAAGCAACAGATAATCGCATTAAGCAATGTGTGTAATGTAAGCAATGATTATACACGCGGGTACTCTCACCGCTGTTTTCTCGCTAATGGCAACAGCACATCCTCCCCCTTCACGTTTCTGTCACTCGAGCAAGGCAATGAGAAGGCATGAACCCACTATCAAGCATAGATACTCCCCCTTGCAGTCACTAGCAACTACTTGGCTAGAGAAACCACTAGCAACGGAAAGCATGCAAGATCGCAAATAACATATGCAATAAAGACTATAATCAACTTTGCATAAGGTCAATATTCATTGGATCCCATAAAACACAGCATATAGAATTACATAAGATCAATCTCGATCATGATAGGCAGCTCACGAGATCTAAACATGGAGGCATATGAGGAGGAGGCAACCTTCTAGCTACTGCTATGGACCCGTAATCCAGGGATGAACTACTCACGCATCACTCCGGAGGCAGGCATGGTGATGTAGAAGCCTCCGGTGATGATTTCCTCTCCGTCAGGGTGCCGGAAAACAGCTCCAGAACCCTCCTGATCTAGGGTTGACGCCGACGGCGGCTGCGGAACTATTTCGGGATTTTTGATCAGGTGCCTAGGGTTTTCCATCCGAGGGGAATAAATAAGCGAAAGGGCAAAGGCGGTGGAGGCCAGGGGACGCCACACCTATAGCTGGCGCGGCCAGGGAGGCCGCGCCACCCTATGGTGTGTTCCTCCTGATGCCCGTCTTCGACTCCTCTTCGGTGTTCTGGATGCTCCGAGGAAAATAGGCACTTCAGGCTTTGTGGGGTCCAATTCCGAGAATGTTTCCAGAACAACTTTTTCTGAAACCAAAAACAACAGGGAACTGGCACTTGGCATATTGTCAATAGGTTAGTCCCGAAAAATGTATGAAAATGCTATAAATAAGGGAGAAAACATGTAGCAATTGGCATAATATGATCATGGAGCATCAGAAATTAGGGATACGTTTATGATGTATCACGCTCCTCCTCCTCCTCCGCCGCCCGCCTCGCCACGCCTCGCCTCGTCACGACGCACCGCGGGTTGCGGGAATGATCCGAGCCGATGCTTTTATTTTGTCAGTTGGAAACGGAGAGTCAACAGACACGCCAATAATATGAGACGTCATATTTTTTGTAACAGTCGCGCGCAGTAAAACGCCGCATTGATCACACGGTAACCACGCGTAGTAAAACGGCGCGTTGATTACATGGTAACGGTTGTAGTAAATGCCAATTTAATTTTTGAGCTGACCATTCTGCTGCCCGACCGTGCCTATATATTGAGGGTGCGGGGCAGACACGGACATACACACCTCATACGCTCTGCGCCCGTTGTCATTCCTCTCTCTATTGCTGCCGCCGGTGATCCCATCCTGTCTAGTGCGTACACGGTTAACAGGAGAGCAGGCCTCTGAAACGCCGCCTCTCTAGATCATGTACGGGAGAGGAGCGATTAGGATTTTGGGGAGCGTCTGCTACACGACTGCTCGCTGTCGTACGTCTACTTCGACTACTACTGCATCGCCATTATCGTCAACATGTCCACCGAAGCTGAACGCGTTAGTACTGCCGTCAAAACCGCCTCTGCTGCTGCTGCCGCTACCGTTGATGCAACCGCCGCCGCGGCTGCCGCCTCTGCTACGGCTACTGCCTGTTATCTTATGGTGATCCAAATTCATATGAAGATAAAGGAAAGTTCGGCCTTCGCTACGCGGAGGCCCGTCGCGGTACGGTACGAGTTGATACCGAGTCGGAGTTGGATACATAGTTACCGACCTAGTTAGGTCAGGACCGCCTTTATATACCTCTTGTAAGCCGCCGCACGGGATAAGCCATACATTGTAAATCCCGGCGCGATTGTAACCTCACCCGAAATAGTGAAGTATTGCTGGCTGGCGCCCGTGGTTTTTTCTCTTCCTCCTTGGAAGGGTTTTCCACGTTAAAATCTCGTGTCCCCGTTGGTTCGATCTTGCTTAATTTCATCGTTGTTTTGCTATTGCGTGTAACAAGTGGTATCAGAGCCCTGTTTCAGATTAGGGATTCGCGATGGCATCGATGAAGTTTGATCTACCGTTGCTGGACTACAAGACGAGGTTTTCTCTGTGGCAAGTAAAGATGCGTGCGGTTCTGTCGCAGGCATCGGATCCTTATGAGGCGCTGGATTCTTTCGGGAATAAGGAAGCGAAGGTGTGGACTGCTGAGGAGAAGCGCAAAGATCGTAAGGCTTTGTCGTTGATTCAGCTTCATCTGTCTAATGATATATTGCAAGAGGTGTTGTTGGAGAAATCCGCGGCTGCGCTGTGGGTCAAGCTGGAATCGATCTGCATGTCTAAAGATCTTACCAGCAAGATGCACGTAAAGATGAAGTTGTTCTCGCTCAAGATGCAAGATGGTGGTTCTGTCATGAGCCACTTGTCGATCTTTAAGGAGATCGTGTCCGACCTAGTGTCGATGGAGGTAAAATATGATGATGAAGATTTAGCTCTTCTGCTGTTATGTTCGCTGCCTAGCTCTTTTACAAACCTGCGTGATACCATACTGTTAAGCCGCGATGAACTAACCCTCACGGAAGTTTGTGAGGCCCTGCAGACCAGGGAAAAGATGAAAGCTATGGTGCAGTCTAACCCATCGTCCTCCAAAGGCGATGCATTGCAGGTTCGAGGCAGACCAGAGCAGCGAGATAACAACTACAACGACAACAACAGAGATAAAAGCAGGGGCCGTTCAAAGTCCAAAGGACGAGACAAGTTCTGCAGGTACTGTAAGAAAACCAATCACACCATTGATGATTGCTGGAAGGTGCAGAACAAGGAGAAAAGGAACGGCACATACCAACCGAAAAATAAATCTGACGGTAATGGTAATGGTACTGGTAAGGCTGCTGTTGTTGCTGGTGATAATAGTTCGGATGGTGAATGCTTAGCTGTTTTTTCTGCATGTGTTACCCGTGATGATGAGTGGATTCTTGATATTGCCTGTTCGTTTCATATTTGCTGTAACAAAGAATGGTTCAGTTCTTATGAAGCTGTGCAGACTGGAGATTTTGTGCGTGTGGGGAACGACAACAAATGTCACATTGTTGGCCTTGGATCTGTTCAGATCAAGACCCATGGAGGGATGACACGTACATTGACTGGAGTGAAACACATACCATCCATGGCGAGAAATTTGATCTCGCTGAGTACCCTTGATTGTGACGGGTACAAATATGCCGGAGGGGATAAACGCCTGAAGGTATCAAAAGGTTCTCTCATTGTTATGATTGGTGATATGAATTCTGCCAAGTTATATATTCTTAGAGGTAGCACTTTGTCTGGTACTGTTGCTGTTATTACTAATGATGATGCAAGTACAACTAACCTCTGGCATAAGCGGCTTGGACACATGAGTGAACATGGTATGGCAGAATTGGTGAAGAGAGAACTGCTGAAGAACTGTAATATGAGTAAGTTGCCGTTCTGTGAACACTGCGTGTTTGGTAAGCATAAGAGAGTTAAGTTCAATGCTTCCGTTCATAGCACTAAAGGTACATTGGATTATGTACATGCTGATTTATGGGGGCCTTCACGTAAGCCCTCTTATGGTGGTGCTCGTTATATGCTTACTATCATTGATGATTACTCTAGAAGAGTTTGGCCTTATTTTATGAAAACTAAGGATGATACTTTTGCTGCTTTTAAAGAGTGGAAAGTTATGATTGAAAAGCAAACTGAGAGAAAGGTGAAGGTGCTTCGTACTGACAATGGTGGCGAATTTTGTTCGCATGCTTTTGATGATTATTGTGTGCAGGAAGGCATTGTCAGGCACCACACCATCCCATACACACACCTCAGCAGAATGATGTAGCTGAGCGGATGAATAGGACGATCATCTCCAAAGCTCGCTGCATGTTGTCCAACGCCCGCATGAATAGGCGTTTTTGGGCTGAGGCTGCCAACACTGCCTGCTACTTGATCAACAGGTCACCATCCATCCCTCTTGACAAGAAAACTCCTATTGAGGTATGGTCTGGTGAGTCAGCTGATTATTCACAACTGAAAGTTTTTGGTTGCACTGCCTATGCTCATGTTGATAATGGAAAATTAGAGCTTAGAGCTATTAAGTGCTTATTTCTTGGTTATGGTTCTGGAGTAAAAGGATATAAGTTGTGGAACCCGGAAACCAAAAGACTTTCTTTAGCAGGAGTGTTGTGTTTAATGAATCTGTCATGTATGAGGACAGTTTTTGTCAACTGATGTTATGCCTGATTCTTCTGATGAGGACGAACCACGAGTTCGTTTGCAGGTGGAGCTAGACCACCTGGATGAGGAGGAAACTGAAATTGATGAGGAGGATATTGTGCCGCCCTCACCTCCTATTGTGCAGCAAGAAAATTTGTCTAATTGCAGAGCGCAGAGAGAAGAGGAATAAAGGACCTCGTACTCGTTTAATTGAGGAATGTGATGTTGTTTATTTTGCTCTAAGTTGTGAACAGGTGGAGAATGATGCTGAACCTGCTACATATAATGAAGCTATTGCTTTGGTTGATCGTGACAAGTGGATTGGTGCAAGGCACGAAGAGATGCAATCACTTGAGAAGAATGGCACATGGGATATTGTGCGCTTTCCTAAACAAAGAAGGCCGTCCGCTGTAAGTGGATATTCAAAAGAAAGGAGGGCTTATCTCCCAGTGAGCCTCCAAGGTTTAAGGCAAGGTTAGTAGCAAAAGGTTTCAGTCAGATTCCAGGAGTGGATTATAATGATGTGTCTCACCTGTTGTCAAGCATAGTTCTATTCGTACTTTCTTTAGTATTGTTTCTATGCATGATCTTGAGCTTGAGCAGTTAGATGTGAAGACTGCGTTTTTGCATGGAGAACTTGAGGAGGAAATATACATGGACCAACCTGAAGGGTTCATAGTGCCTGGTAAAGAGATTTCGTATGCAAGCTAAAGAAGTCCCTTTACGGTTTGAAACAGTCTCCTCGACAATGGTATAAAAGGTTTGATTCTTTTATGATGTCACATGGCTTTAAGAGGTCTGAATATGATAGCTGTGTGTACATTAAATTTGTTGATAAATCACCTATATACTTGCTGCTATATGTTGATGATATGTTAATTGCTGCCAAGAGCATGAAAGAAATCACTACATTGAAGAAACAATTGAGTAGTGAGTTTGAGATGAAGGATCTTGGTCCTGCTAAGAAAATTCTAGGTATGGAAATTTCAAGAGACAGAAAATCTAGATTCCTATTTCTTAGTCAGGAGAATTACATTAAGAAAGTCCTTCATCGTTTTAATGCATGATGCAAAGTCTGTTAGTACTCCAATTGCTTCACACTTCAAGTTGTCAGCATTGCAATGTCCTACTACTGACAAAGATATAGAGTATATGTCACGAGTTCCTTATGCTAGTGTTGTTGGTTCCTTAATGTATGCCATGGTGTGTTCTCGGCCTGATTTATCATATGCTATGAGTTTGGTCAGTCGATACATGGCTAATCCTGGTAAAGAACATTGGAAAGCTGTTCAGTGGATTTTCAGGTACCTTCGCGGCACATCAAAAGCTTGCTTGAAGTTTGGCAAGACTGGTGAGGGACTCGCAGGCTATGTGGATTCAGATTATGCTGCCGACTTGGATAAGAGGAGATCCCTCACAGGTTATGTTTTTACGATTAGTGGATGTGCCGTTAGCTGGAAGGCTACCTTGCAGGGTGTTGTTGCACAATCTACTACTGAGGCTGAGTATATGGCTATTGCTGAAGCATGCAAAGAGGCAGTTTGGTTGAAAGGTTTGTTTGCTGAGCTTTGTGGAGATGATACTTGCATTAACCTATTTTGCGACAGTCGGAGTGCAATTTACCTTACTAAGGATCAGATGTTCCATGAGAGAACAAAGCACATTGATGTCAAGTACCATTATGTGCGTGATGTTGTTGCATAAGGTAAGCTGAAGGTATGCAAGATTAGTACTCATGATAATCCTGCTGATATGATGACAAAGCCGGTTCCTATTTCTAAGTTTGAGCTTTGCTCGAGCTTAGTTGGTATCACTGCTTAGCCCAAGAGGCTATTTGGCGCTGAAGGTGTTTTTCTTTGTGTGTTTCAGGTGAAGGTTCTCATTTATGCTACAAGAGGGAATTTGTCTCAAGGTGGAGTGTTATTTTATGGTGATCCAAATTCATATGAAGATAAAGGGAAGTTCGGCCTTCGCTACGCGGAGGCCCGTCGCCGGAGGCTTAGGTCCAAATTCATATCGCGTGGAGTGCACGGCGGGGGGTGCGGGGGGACGGCAGCCCCCCGCGGTACGGTACGAGTTGATACCGAGTCGGAGTTGGATACATAGTTACCGACCTAGTTAGGTCAGGACCGCCTTTATATACCTCTTGTAAGCCGCCGCACGGGATAAACCATACATTGTAAATCCCGGCGCGATTGTAACCTCACCCGAAATAGTGAAGTATTGCTGGCTGGCGCCCGTGGTTTTTTCTCTTCCTCCTTGGAAGGGTTTTCCACGTTAAAATCTCGTGTCCCCGTTGGTTCGATCTTGCTTAATTTCATCGTTGTTTTGCTATTGCGTGTAACACTGCCAATTGGCCGACCGCAGGGTATAACACGTTTATCCATGTCCTTATTATTTCCACGTGTGCAATAGTAGTAGTTTGCATAGATTTATCTACTATAAATCTAGTATGCAGGAACATGGTTAAATATCAGTATGTTTACGTTATGTTCATGATTTATACTTGGACTAATTTAATCTGGAAATTGCCTAAATTCTTAACAATCCAAAAACCTAATATGTGTAGAAAATTTTCGATTCATGGTTTTGCTACTGCACTGAAATCGGACCCGTTTATGGGGACATACTTTAAGCATTGGCAGACCAAAACAATATTATGGGTCACGGCTATGAATGTGTTCTGGGTCGCTGGTGTCACTCCCACGGGAACGATTACTCCTGAACAGGAGAAGTCTTTTAGGGATGCCACCGCCGTCTTTGTTGGATGCGTTCTAAGCGTGATCAGAGATAAGTTTGTTGATGCATATTTACATATGCTGGTAGCCAAGGACTTGTGGGAGGCGCTCGAATCCAAATTCGGCACAACCGATGCTGGCAACGAGATGTACAGTATAGAGCAGTTCCATGACTACAAAATGGTCAAAAACCGTTCTGTATTGGAGAAGGCTCTTAAGATACAGTGCATCGCTAAGGAGCTTGAAATTCTCAAGTGCGTGCTACCGGGCAAGTATGTCGCGGGATGCATAATCGTCAAGCTGCCTAATTCCTGAAGGAACTTTGCCACTACTCTGAAACATCAGAGGGGTGAATTCTCAGGATGTCATCGGCCATCTGGAGTGTTTAGCAGAATTCAAGGGCAAAGGACTCGCATGGAAAAGGGAACAAAGGGACTTCTGCGGCCAATATGGTACAGAAGAACTACAACTCCCACAAGAACAAGGTGAGGACTGGTGTCCAGCAGAATACCAACTTCAAGAAGAAGGCTAAGAAGACCTTCAAGAAGGATAAGAAGAAAGATGGATGCTTCACTTGTGGTTCACTAGAACGCTGGGCTGTGAAGTGCCCAAAGAAGTACATGAAGCCAGGACAGGATTCCAAGGCTGTCAACATGATTGTGAGCAACAATGAGAATGGGGCATCTGGGTATGGTAATTTGTTTACTGTATTTTCAGTTTGTGAGTCTACTGATTGGTGGATTGACACAGGTGTATTCATGTGTCTGCTGACATCTCATTGT